>KK499776.1:0-61750 GCA_000688715.1 Glossina pallidipes
CTTTATTTTAACTGAATTTTGACTTAAATCCCTCCGAGACTTCGTTTTATAGAATTCTGTTAAGGGCTTAACAGAGCTCTGTAATGAAATTTTGGGTTGTGTCTTTGCTAGTTATATTTAAATATAACTTCACACCCTTAAAATAAAGTAACATCCGATAAAATTAATTATTATGAACGAAACAGAAAAGGACAAGAACGACGCTCGGTATTTTTTTGTTTAACGTGCAAGAACATTTTAATATTTCTCCTTTCTAACGGTTTTTCAATGTTTACTCACTTCACGAATTTTTATTATGAGATCACGCCGCTTTACAAATTTGATGCATCTATTTCGGTGAAGTACGAATATGTCGTGTTTCAGTTTTCTATCGTGGCTTTTGAAACATCGGTGGAGACGTTTAAACGGAATTCTAAATTTCAAGTGCGTGGAAATTATGTACTCTTTACTTTCTTTCGTAAAAATGATAACAGGACCGACTGGCTTACTTTAGAGAAATACGCACCTTATTCCTTGAACCTAAGCCGGCAATTCGTTACTCATTAATATATTTCCCCTAGAACTTTTTCACCGACAAACATATGACGAAAAATAATGACTAAGAAAAATTAATATAAACAATAGTTTCAGGAAATTCTCATCAAAGTCAAATTTGTTGAACAAATGTGCATAGAGCAGACTTAACTTTCCTTCTTTTTATTTGCTTCTTATATCCCTTTTGCGATCCCGAAAGTAAAGATAAACGAGGGACACTTCTGATTGAGCTTTCAAACAACATTTTTTTCCATATATTGTTTGCAGGTTGCTAGTATTTGTGGAATGCAATGCGTACGTAAGCGTACGGCGCACAAAAATTAACTTTTGGATTTGGTTTGTGAGCTGAAAGAGCCAACTTGAACATGAAAATGGCATTACAGGTACAGAACATGATTACTTCTATTTTTGCGGCATAAGTTAGATGATTTCGAGAAAAGATCAGCGGCCATGGAATCTTTAAAATTGCCTACGTGACCTTTCAACAAAGTCATGCTTTTCATAAAAATTATGTTACGTTGGACAATTGGCTTACTCCAATAAGCCACTAACTTGTAGTGATCTTGTTCGCCTTATTGATGAAATAAGAGCAGATTTATGTGGAAAAAAAAGTAAAAACTGGTGTTCCAGGATTGAGTTTTTGCAGAGGTCAAGAAATCTTCTTCAATTCAAAAGATGGCTTGAACCAATATCTAAAATGAAAGAAAATTCGTGTTGATATTTTTTACAAGTTAGTTTTTATTACAAATCAGAAAAAAGCACTTACTTGATGACGTTATAAAATTAAAGCACGAAAAATTACTGTCATCAACTTTAAAATTCTTCAAAGAAACATTATTTCCGCCTTTTGCGAGGAACAAGTGTACACTCACGAAAAGAAGGGACAATTAATTTTATTTTCATCTGCACGTAAAGGTAAAGAATAATAAGAATAATTCTAAGAAAATACGTAGAAAGAGAAAAATTACAAAGCCTGACACGTAAGAGCACCATAAAAAATCTCGCCTGACCAAATTTGTAAATTGAGAAGGCAGAAAAGCAAATATCAAACAACGAAGGCAACAGTGGGTAGTAATTCGTTTTTTTGGCAAAACCAGTAAATAAACATTAATTATCTAATGTTAGAGTCCATTCGAAGGAAAACGAAATTAAGAATGAAAGAGAGAAGCGAAACATGGAATACATTTCTCAATTTCCACGTCAAATCAAATAAATGAAAAAACAAATAGAAAAGGTAGGTTCGGCTGAGCCGATTCTTGTATAACCACCAGCATCCATTTTATCATACCAATGTCTGCAAGTTATTATTATTAGACCATCATTGTTGAGGAGTCTCAGAAAATGCAGGTGAATTATTAACAAATTTTACTTAGAGCAAAATTAAAAACTTATAATTTTGTAAGGGCGTGACCGATTTTTTCATCTTTAGAAAGACAATGTGTCTCCTAGCGAATAATGGATAGAATAATTTTCAATATTCTCTCTTATTCACCCTATGCCTAATAAGTAGAAAAATTCAAATAAAGCAAAAGAAAAATCAGAACTTGATCACTTACAACTAACTCTATGTGGGCGAAACCGCTATTTCCAACTTTTGAGCATATAAAACGACATTAGAAAATCTCAGTCTTCTATCTTTCAGAATTTACGAGTAATAAGTAACAAGCCACAAACTTTTGCTTAGATGTTTTCGGTCTACGTTTTACAGCGGGCGTGCACATTGACCGATTTGACCAATTACCAAGCTATCGTTGAATTTTAAGTCGATATCTTAATTTGACCAATTACCAATGCTATCGTTGAATTTTAAGTCGATATCTTAATTTTTGTGACCAGTAAAGTGTCAACAACGCACAGACACAAACGAACAGAAGAGCTTACGGGCAGACATAGCTACATCGCCGCATCGATGCGGAATTTAACGCCAATCAACAATATCTATACTTTATGGGATCTCTGAAGCTTCCTTTTGGGGGTTGCAGACGAGGTAGCAAAATTTGTATACGTCCGCCCTTCCGCGGCGGAAATGACAAAGTGAGAAGTTAACCAACTTTTTACATGCACATATGCATTTACATTTGGATTCCCATATGAATGCACATGAGCCATTGACGTTGATACTTTCATTCAAGGCGCATTTAACATACACACTTTTAGATAGAATGCAAAACACAAGCACACGCGCCTTTGCAATACTGATAGTTGACAAGAAGTTCGTATGTATTATCCGCTTTGTGAGGAATTATCGATATCTTGAATGAATACATAAATTATAAACATATTATTCTGTTCGACGATTTGGGTAATTATTTATAATGACCCGTAAGTCGATATCTATTTTAAGTTAAGTCTTGCAATATTTGCTTATTGATAGCATGTTAGACATGCCGCGGCGAACACATCCTTTTTACTCATTTTCAATTAATTTTCGTGGCCGTCAACGTACGTGCCGAGTAGCTATCGCTTTCTATCTTAATTTTTAAAGAATTACAAAAATACACCTACATACAATGTATATACATATATGTAAATTAGTATGTATACATGTCTACACATATGCAATGATTCAGAGATAGTCTGTAACACAGAGACGTCCACGAAATTTGTAATAATTAAAGAAGCTTTTCATTCTTCCTTCAGAATTAGTGGTCTCCTGTGATAGAAATCTTGTAGTGGGGTACAGCTGGACTATTTTCAGTTTTTCAGCGATCCCTTTCAAGAAATTTATTTAAATATTAAAAGTATCTTCCTATTTTGATTACAATGTGCAGTTTTTATTGTTCGAGGGGAACCAATAGGATTACTCACAGACCTATAATGCTGATGATGATAGTAACACGTAAGCGAGTTTACAAACAGAAATTCGTTGAAAACGAACGCAGCCTAGTGGACAGACTGAGTAAACGGCAGCTGGAATATATCGGCGTAGTTCGAGTGTGCCAGGTCTTTATAACATTACCCGATTGATGTTTTTTCCAGACTCGTGACTGTTATGTTTGATTTGTAATTGTGGCCGAACAGGTCTACTTAGCGTGCGCCTGAATCGTAAGCAACTTATCCTACTTCGGGGAAAAACTTTACAAAGTGACGATGTCGCGATCAATATTATTATTCTAGAAGTCCCTGTCCGTCCGGGATAAAAGCAAGCTGTGTTACATTTAGGTTTACCTTCTTAACACCCACAGATTTATCTCGGTTCACTCCCTACTTTTTTGAGTGTACGTGCCATACACTGTTGTTATATCATATTTACTACTGTGTATATAGTTACTTAATAATAAGACGGCGGCATAAACCATTGTATACTAAGGCTCACACCATAATCTGTCTGTGTTGTTAATATTTCAAAGTTGAGAATAACGGACTAATAACGGACCTGTCTCATAATTACGTCTAATGCTGGAAGCCTAACTTAGCTTAGAGGATAATCCTATGGGGTAGATTATATAGTAGAGGAGAGTACTACATGGTAAACACCACAGTTTTAAGCATAGCTCTTGGTATATCTTTTAGAGAATAGCTGTGTGATAAATTTTATAGCTTAGAGTAGTTTATTTCTACTTTTATTATGGCTTAGAGGGTAACTGCGCTCTGTATGCAGGCAATATAGCTAAAAACAAGGCTGAAAGTTGATGGAAGCTTCTGTTTTTTTTTTTTAGGTTTTCATTTTAATCAGTTATTTATCCACTTATATGATGATATGGTGCGATAAAATATTTAGACATGCTATAAAAAAATGTAAATGTAGAAGTAAATCATAAATATTAATTTTAATTTAACAATAAAATTAATGTAATAAGTAAGGAAACAAATGCTTCCTTACATTCTTACGACGGAATGATTTATTTGCTAGTGTTGACTTGCGTGGTAGGAGCAAAAAAAAGTATCATGTTCCAGAGTACCGTAACTATACCGTAACTATAGGGTCTTCTTTCGAGTTTTATTACTGTTACTGAAGAAGCAAACACCTTAGCAATGGTCCATTTCAGTTTTATTAATACATAGCTAAAGGTTTTTACAAAGCAAAAGCGATTAGGTATTTAGTATATTGGCTGCAGGAACGAGTGCTATGTATTTTTGATATTTTTTGAAAATTCAAATTTACTTAAGATGTGCTTGTTACAAAGCTTAATAATTGATGTATTTACTATCACTCGCTACGATTTTTTGCCTCTTACCAAGCAGGTTACGAACGGCCGCAGCAGGTTAGATAGTTATTGAGTCATTTTAATTAGAATGAGAAAGGTTTGGAGGATAAGCCCCAATCGAGACAAGTTTCCAATGTAAATAAGAGATTTCTTCCTTGGTTGCTTTTGCTGCATGCCGATGGGCGTTATCACGAAGCATAATTACTTTTCGAGTAATTTTGCCCGTAAATAATCTTTTTCCATCAAGTTTGTCTATTTAGGATTGACACGGTTCAGATGTCATAGTTTCACCACACTTTAGAAGGTCGTAGAGAATGATTTTTTTCCAATGCCACAAAATGCACGGTAGTGCTTTCGGAGTATGAATATTGGGCCTTGCATGAGAGACAGATGGTTTTCCTGAATCAACCCTTATGATGCTTTCTTTGTCCAAGATCCATGTTTCATTGTCCGTAATAATTTGATAAAGATAAGCCTTCCTTTTGTAGCGACATAATAAACGGAAAGAGATGTCAACTTTTTGCTCTCTTCGGTTAGCTTACGAGGAACCCATTTTCTTTCTCATTCTGCGCAAATTTTCGCAGAAACACTGAAGATCCTTACACTCAGCTTGACCTTGAAAATGTTCCAAATGGGCTATAAGGCACGCTGACAGCGTAAAATAAACTGAAAACGTTTGCGCGGTTCGGGGTTTTTGCCCATTAGTCGTAAACTAAAATAGGCACACGGTAAAAATTTCCGCATATATTCTACGAAAAATGGCAACAATCAGTCGCGCGCTTACAGTATTATACAGAATGGAAATTCAATTTTTTGTTTTCTTTTTTTTAGACTTTTATAGGCTAAAGGTGTTGGATATAAATAAGATTCGGTCACGATTGGCTTTTTCTGATCGCAAAATGTTCTCACCTACGCTTTTTAACTGTATAGCACTCCTAGATCTGGAGACTTGTATGAGTGTTGATGTTTACTTATGCTGCGAACTTTCGCATGCTATGTACCCGAAATAAACTCCAATTTGTGTAATTTTGAAACACAGGATCCAATATATTCACAACGTATATGCGTTTGACCATTTACTACCGATTTCGTATCCATAAACAAAGAAGAAAATGACAAAAGCATCTTTAAGCTAAGTAGAAACTTTTTATATTCATCGCCGAATCGTGCCATAATTGATTTGCCGCTTAATGTGTAACATCTGGAAAGAGGGTTATTGTAGACAAGTTATCTACATCTTTGATCGCCAAAATTCGGAGTCTAATCAATTCATCACAGCTAATATTCTAACAAAGAATACATATATTGTTGTAGACAAGAAACTCATTCCTTAAAACTATTTGCTAAAATAATATTTTTATATATAAAAAAAAAACGTTTCCGCAAGCGCTTTCGTGTAAGTAAAGACGTCAAATATGTAACTGTGGAAATGACTAAACCTGGAACTCAACAGGAAATTATCTGATGACTATTCGCTAGCAGAATGCGATCAGCATAGTGCCCTACCAAAGCAACTTTGTGACGAGTTTCGATGGAAATAGTAATTGAGACTAACGTTGGAGAAATCAGTGGGCATGACACCTAGAGCAGCTGCATCAAACGCAAAGTTAGCGGATTCTATAGTGACATTAATAGAAATCGGTTTTAAGACGCATTACTGAATAAAAGGCTTTCATTACTAAAATATCCTTCTTTGCTAGCCTTACAAGCATATGTGTACGTTCCAATTAATTAAATGCACCACGAGACTGTTTGCAGTTTGCACTTAACCTCTAGCCTTTTTTGATAAAATGTATCCAGTTGCGGAAGCACACACAAACTGTTACTTGTGAGTGTCTATTGGCGAGTTGATGAAAAAGTAAATGTGCTTTTGATTTTTGTGTTTTCTCTCGGTATTTACCAAACACAAAACAGCAAATTACTACATGAAAGTGTTGATTTGGCAAATCGAACAGGACAAAATCGAAAAACCTGACCATTGAAAATTACATTTACCGCGAAACTAACCTAGCAATTTTAGCTTTCGCATAAAACTTTTTCACTTGTCCATAAAGCATGATGCAACGTGACTATTAAAGAAGTTCAACATACTGATACTTTAATATTTGTGTGAGTGCTGCGGCTGAACGCTTCATTCGGTCAGTATTGAATAATGCAGACAACACATATTTTTGATATACGTTTTCTTTGCACTCCGTGAATTTAATTATTTTTGCCATTTTATGCATGCTCTAATATTAATGTAGCTTTACAAAACAAGTAAGAAAATGATATTCGTATCGCGACCGAATCTTTTATACCCATCACCGATACCGCAAAAAAGAGAAAAAATAGAAGTTTTCTTCGCATCGGCGCGTGAACGCTGTGTCATATCCTTCGAACATTTATATCCATTGAAAACTCTTTTGCAAATTTGTAGGCAATATTTTCATTTTTGCGAACGGGAACTCCCACGGATGCTACACAGTTGGGCTAAAGGACGAATTGACAGACGAACAGTTATGGAGTTTTTGATTCTTGTTTCTGCGCGTTATAAAGGTATTGAAAAAAAAAAAAGTTTACTTTTGATACACTGGGTATAATATGATATTGCGTATAATCAAATATGTTACGAAAATGATGAAAATTTCAATCACTAAAGTCTAAAGATGTTATGAGAACCATTGAATCAATCCTTTCCCTTTGCTCAAAAATCATCATTCAAATCATTAATACGATTAAATAGATAGCTCATGGTAAAGTAGGGTTTAATAAAAGCAAAGTATTGTCGCTATTATTTAGGTGTATATTACACCGTTCACCGAAAGGTGAGGGGTATATTCATTAATCGAAAAGTTTCCAACGCCGAGAAGAGAGCTTTAGAGGCGCCGCAAAGTATGTATATTCTTGATCAACATGAAATTCTAAATCGATTTAAGCATGTCCGTCTGCCTAAATTCTGTTGTAACGTTTCTCCTGACCACAAAATTGTCATTATGGACTTTGAATTCGGAAGAAACATTGGAGGTTCTTGCACGCAGGTAAGTATTGAACACGGAAGGAAACGCCCATAGCACCATGTAAGAAGAGAACAAAAATTGGATTTTTGCTCTTTACTCATAAACTACAGCAGATAAGACTACAAGAATATTAACTTATGCTCTTTGAGCGATACTGTAGTACCTCTATATAAAAGGAGGAGATTGACCGCGTCTACCCAATATAATAGTGTATCGAAATGTAATTTTTTTTCATGTAAAACGAGCTTCAAAAACCCCATAAAGTATATAAATACTTGTCAAGTTTCATATTTGGTATGCACCTAAGAATGCTGGTCTGTCCGTCTGCCAAACTGTGTAGTATCCGTGGTGAAGATGCTTCCATTAGCGAAAGTGAAAATACCACTTATATAACAAAAACTGTAAACACTTTCGCTTTCCTTCTCTCCTGCTCGTTGCTCATAAACTACAACATATACACGATGTAAATGTCCACGAAATTATTCTACAAAATATAATAACGGCAATGGGTATAAAAGATTCGCTCGCACCCGCATATACATTTCATTCTTGTTTTCGGATAGTATCAAGCTTTTACTCTCATAAGTTTTTTTATTTTAAGAAAACCCCATTTCGCAACAAACAATATTCTGCCACTTTTGATTCAAAAGCTTTTGCTTCTCTACCCAGTCGCAGTTATTGAGCTATTGTTTATTTAGCATACATTAAAGTAACTATAGTCGTCGTGGCCGAGAACTTAATGAACTAACTTCAGAAAACCTTCATGCAATAAATGCCAAAGTTCTGAAATTCTCACATTTTCAATTTGGATATTAAAGTAATCGAATGCGTCGGTCAGGTCAATATTTACGAGATTTGAACGTAAATTGTTGCGCACGAAGCCATCTTACATTGCATAATTATCTCAGTTTATATAAGTACACTATTTAACATGATTATATTTCGGGGCATTTGCTCAAAAATTAAGAAGCAAGCAATCAACAAAAGACTCTGACATTTACGTCTTCAAATTGACACAAAAAAAATTTGTTGCATTTTGATGTTGTATGGAATGTGGAATGAAAGAATTGACAAGCATGTAATAACCGTGCAAAGTAAGTATATTGCAAGGCGAAGTATATTTTACGATGAAATGCTTGTGCTTACAGTTAAAAACAAAAGCTGTTTAGATAAGAAAGAAAACAAGGACAGCAAAGAACTGAAACCTCTTTTCTATAATAATTGCATGTAGACGAAAGAAAACAGTTGTATTGTATTGTACTTGTACTTGTTGTACATGTATTATTCGACCAGTTAAGATACGCTGCGAAGCGTTGATAGGAGCTGCGATTGTGCCCAACAACCTTATACGACGTATAATGGAGTGTAAAGATTTTTGAAACTTTGTCAGAAAGTGATGTGAGAAAAGCAGAACACAACACATATAGGGTGTTGACATTTTGATGGACGATTTGAGCAGAGTGTATTTCAGTACAGTGCCAGATTAAGCCTTAAACTTTCTTTTTAAATTTGAAAGTATTTAACGAAGGTCGTTTTTTCCTTTTTGTGTAAACATTGTGCGAAAGGGTTTCCGTGCTCTAAGAACGCAAATAACTGTTACATAATGTCAACTTGCTCTTAAAAAGACCCTAATCGTATGTTATTGCGCAGCGTACATTATGAAACCTTTTGATTTAAAAAAAAAAAAAAAGCAAACGAAAAAATTTCCTTACCAAAAACAGAACAACAACGACGTACAGATTTTGTTGTTATTCTGCGGTGATCTCGTAAAGGGACATAACAGAAAACTAAAAGCAAATTTTAAAGTAAATATTTATCCCGGCAAACCTATAGTTGTGAGTATAAAAACAAAAAGATACAATAGCAATAACAACATACAACAACGTGACATACAAACCTAAAATTGAAACCAATCCATACTCGTACACTAAAGGAAAGTAAAAACCACCATATTCCATACACAAGTAGCTTGCATAAGGTACTTTCCTTTTTGTTTTTGTTATATTTATTTATTTTTCTTTTTTTGCTCTAAACACAACATTCACGTGCACGTCAAGAAGCAACAAACGATACGACAATAAACACGATAACAAAAAATTGCAACTTCCGTTAAAGCAGGTACCGAGAATGTGCACAAAATACAAGACATAATTTAAGAGTTTAAAAAATGGTGGTTGATGGTAGAAACAATGTGCACCGAAGTAGGTCCTTAGCTTAAGGTAGAAGAGGAGAGCTTGCGGTAATATCATGTGTATGTGTGTGTTGGGGTGAATAGCGTATATGGCAGCAGACTGTGCAATGCTGAGATAGTTTAATGAACACGGACAACGACTGTGTAAATACGAGCTTTGCCTTAGCAAACTCAGTGTTTCACATTAGTTCAAAGAAGGGGGTAAAAATCAAATATGTAAACATATTGGGTGGGAACATTCACAAAAACTATAACAAGTATGTTGACATAGCAGTAACGGTAACGGTTATGGCGCGACCATACGGAGTTGGGTCAATCGGCCCGTTGGGGGCAGTTAACAAAGTCACGACAGTAGGCATATGCAACATTATTTAACTGAAGCAGCTTTGTTTCATGGACATATATGTGTGTGTATGTGTACAAAATATATGTATATGAAAGTTCCCTATGAGCAATTAAGTGGTGAAAATGTTATAAGAAAAAATAAACAATTTTGCTTAACTACAATACAACACAACAATATGACGACCTCATTGTGTTGTATGGTAGTGCTGTTTGAAGAGAACGCAACATTGTGAAACTTAGGAACGGACAAGCACTTGAGGTATGAATCACAAAGAATTCGACCGGCAAACATAAAAGATGACAACAACGGTATTTCTTTCATAAAGATTTTAAAGAAAAGAAAATATACAATTTAAAATAAAAGAAGAAGAAGAACTCGAGTATTAAAAAAAACTTCATAGCCAAAGAATTTGAAAAGAAATATGTGCATTAAGTGAGGAGGGCAATCACTATAGAACTCGACCCCAGATACCAATAGACAATCTCCGAGAGTGAATGTGTGTATGTGCGTGCGTTAAAATTGTTAGAGTGTGGTACGAATAACAGTTAATTGAATTCTTGGCAAAATCTATTGAAATAATTGGTCAAATTGGATTCGTTCGGTTAGTCGAGAAAATGAATATTGAAATTAAATGTCATTAAACTAACTGTATGGTCAGACGCTAAAGTTTCTTGAAAGCGTCATATGCAAATGAAAAATAAACTTGTAATTTCTAAAACTTCTTCTTCTCCTCTACATACTCAAAAACAAAAAAAAAAAACAAAAAAAACATAGAATCCTTAAAAAGTTGAATACATTTACTGCAAATTATAAGTGCTGTTGTTGCACTTGACTGATCAGTAAATCGTTGTGTGGCAGCGCTTAGTATACTTCAATTTGAAAGTAGGTGGAATCAGCAAACTCGCTGTTGCTTTTAAGAGGCTGAAGAATATAGTCGTTTCTAAAATGTAGTAAAAGAAAAAAGAGAGTACGAAATCCTCAATCAAACAAATTATCAAGTACTTTGACTCGATTTAATTGGAATTAAATGCAATTATGTACGGAAAACCTGTTCGTTAAGAAAGCAATTTACAAAATTGATTTTTTAAGCAAATGTTCGAATATAGAGGTTAAGAACTTTAGTTTCGTTTTGTCTCTAAATGATTTTCCTTTTTGTAAGAGCAGAAGCATTTATGGAAGAGTTAAGGGAGAATCATATAAACACATCACTTAATAGGTTCGTAGGGTCACTTACAAAATAGCAAATTTTAGGCCAAATTTCATTTTATTCATTAATACAATCTCCCTCAAGAATAACACCACTCCATCAATTTCAACGTTGCTCTAACATTTCCATGCATTTATCATAGAAAGATTTGTTCAATCCTACAAACTAGGCTTTAGGTTCCGCGATCATCTTTCATCGAACCCATATGTCTTTTTGGCGAACAGTTTTTTGAGAATCGCGAACAGGTAGTAGTCGCGGGGGATAAATCTGGAGTACACGGTGGATATGGAAGCAGTTCGAAGTGCAATTCGTGCAATTTCCCAGTACGGTGGTCGATTTGTAACACGTTGCATTGTCTTGGTGAAAGAACATTTTTTTCTTCAATCATGATCACTTTTGTGTTATTGAACCATTTGGACGGCTTTCGCCTGACACTGTCCACTCGGCTGACCGCCTGTTTGAATCTGAAACGTAGTGATGAATCAATGTTCTATCCATTGTCACAAATCACATGAAAAAATCCTTTTTATTCTGCTTAAAGAGCGCTTTGAATAATCAACACGCTTTTGAACAAAACTGAGCAAAGGCGGTAAACCATTTCGAATCGAAAGAGAGAGGTTTTAATCCCGCCGCGGTTAAAATCCGCAAACAATTTCTTTGGCATTTGCCTCGACGGAGTCCAAATAGAACTTCAAGTTATTGTTTTGCTTGAACGGTATTTTTCCCCATTAAAAAGCAATGCTTTACCAACATACGAAATGCAGTTTCGTTTAATTCTATTATTTTAAAAATTACAAAAGTGACGTCACTAAAACAACATGTGACTTGCAAAGTAATAGTCAGAATGTCATGAAATTCACACGCTTCATTTGAAGACTGATACTATTTGAAAACTGTATGGATTCGCCAATAGTGGCAACATCTATATATCATCCTACGAACTAATTGAGTGATGCCTTATTATCGTACACCACTGGTGGTGCAGCATATATCAAGCGTAGTACTCAAATAGACTCAAAGTAAGACTTCTAATAAAGTTATCTGTCCGCTTTTCTGAGTGCCCATTTGGCGTATGGATGTGTAATTTTGTGTTCAACCTACAGGTCGCAATTTTCGAGTTATTTGGACAAACCAAAAAATCTCCATATGAATAAATTTCCAATATTGAAAATTTTTAGACAAAAGCCGGTGAATAATGGTTTTTGACCAGATTATATTAATGCGAAGAATTTGGATTGGGTGAAGTAGTTTTTTCAGTCAAATTCTATAACTCTTACCGGTCGCATCCAATAGGCTATAGTCATTCCCTATCTCTGCATCTTTTTGTTAACTTTTTTCTGACCACATCATATTGCACTTATGGGGCTCATCCTCTGAGTGATTAATAATATGAAAAAAAGTGTACATATATGTGTGACCTCTGCCATGCAAAGTAAGTATTTATATGGAAAAAAGGCCTAATTTTTCAAATTTTATAATGAAAATCGATCCTTAAAGTTAATTTACATAAACGTTACGAATGTCTAGGTTTTGGGCTTTCTCCTTATGAAGCCTATGAAAATCTTTGTCGAAGAAAAACGTCCAACTTTTAATATTTTATAATAATATTTTATAATGTAGTAGTATTTTGGTATAAAATTTGATTGTACCCGTACTTATATTTTTCAGTCAACATGATGTGTGTAAGGGTTTTCATTAAAAGAAGATTTTACGCGTCAACGAAGTCTAATTTTATGGCGAAAGTGGATGAAGAAACAATTAGATCTTTGAAAAGTAGTGTAATTTTGTTAAACGGGGACCACGTTGGCTGATGTTATGGACTTTCTCACACACAAGAGTTCCTGTGAAAGGTGTGCCTTACCATGCACAATTTTTACTATATCATCGAAAATATAAATGAGGAATTGTGTTGGGCGAAGTGGTAGCGCATTTCGTGGTCGGCTTTGCCCGCTTTGTTTCCAATGTTTTCACTTTTTTTTCTATTATTTCTATTGTTTAATGATCCTTGAAAATTGTTATTAGCATACGACTTTAATCTCAAATAATGAGTTAATTCATTGTTTAATCCACGATCCATCGCAGCATCGGCTACAATTCCACATTGCCAACTTGCGTTCGTTTTCCCTAACCATCATGATGCAGCTTCATATACTGTGTTTCTTTTTTGCCGATAATAATGCTGATTTAATCCACAAAAGTGGTCAAGATTTAGAAAAAGCTATCAACGCATAAGCGAATTGGTTGCGGAAATGACTACCAGGAAAACGATCAACTTTCTAAGAAGTCTTGTACACTAGTTCTGAAAAGTCAGCTTAAAATTGTTAGAAAAGATATAATACATAGCACATGGCACGGCATTGGCAAACAGTCTCTCAATGACCTTGAAATTTTTCCTAATACATAGTGTAATTGCGTTTTTTAGATATAGTTCGCTGATTAATTCGCATAAAATATATTATGCAAGTATTTTACTTTTCACAGGGTCAAGGTCGATTAAGAGAAGAAGAAATTTATCAAATTGAGTTCTAAACGATTGAAAAGAAATCAAGTTGTTAAAATAACTAATCCAAAAACATGTCACGACAAGCAGTTACACCTAAAAAGTAATAATTGAAAGTAATTTATCTACGGGCTCCCACACTCGCGGAAAGCAGCTTTGACTCATGTAATGGAAAGTTAGACCGCAGCGTATCCTAAAAATCAAATTAAACAAAACTCAACTATAACAGCAGGGAAAAAAATAATAAGCGACCAACGCGCCTTTTATACAACAAAAATTGTACGTAAAAAAAACAGTTTTAAGAAAAAAAGAAAAAATACTGTTGTTTCCAACAAACATTGTGCAGAACAGCGTAAGCGAAGGCTTTCTTTAGATTTGATTTTTAGTTTTCCTCCTTCAAGTCTTTTTTCGCTTGTGTGCTATTCTTCGTAGTACTTTTTGTTACAGTATACGCGACGTCATTGATTTCATTCATTCAAGTCATGTCCAATCAAGAAGAGCACGAAAACGCGTTAAATGGTTCAACTAACGAGCCATCAGTTATGGATGGCGGCAGAGCAACGCCACAACTTAGTACGACCGCACAACTCGAACGAGACGTTTCGCCAAATACGTCGCCAACACAACCATATGGGGAGCCACAACATCATCAGCAACAACAAATACAATCAGAATATAAAAAGGCGAATAGCAATAACAACAGCAACGACAACCACAATAGTAACAATAATCACAACAACAATTGTAAACAGAATTTACTGAAACAAACACAAACCGATACTAGTAACCATTCCAGTCCAGTAAAATTGTTGACAGATTTACGCAATAGAAATTATCCGCCGGCCAGTGACAACGAAGATGACTACGATATAAGCCGAACTGCAGGAAGTGCTAATGACTATTGGTCACAGCGTAAGATTGGTTTACCAAACTCGGGTCGCCAGAGTCGAACAGACATTAATACCCCAGTTTATCAAGACAATATGAGCGAGAATTCCGAACAACCACCGGTCCAGCCTCTGGTGCGTTCCAAATCACGTCCTGAATTGTCATCTAATGCTCACATGAACAGTGTTATGAGTGCTGCCAGTCGTTATTCGAATCTCTCGTATTGGAAAGCTCGTCGTGTGGTATTCTATCGCAATGGTGACCCCTTCTTTCCTGGCGTTGAACTGCGCTACCGTCCTGGCCGCGACATAACTTCGCTTGATAATCTTCTTGATAAAATTTCTCCAAAAATGGATTTGCCACGTGGTGCCCGCTATGTGTTCTCCATGGATGGCGATCGTAAATATCATTTAGATGAATTAGAGGACGGCGCCTCATATGTGGTCTCTTCGTTTAAAGCTTTCAAGGTAAGTTCCCAATAAGTACATATGTTACATTTGAATGTAACGAAATAAGTTGAATTTATATTTCGCTAATTCGTGATAAAAGTTCTTAGGAGACTTAGGAATCAAGTATAAAATTTCCTGAATTTCAGATTGAATTTTGTGTATAAGTAGCGTTGAACTAAATTTTTGTTTTCGCATGCGAAATCAATAAAAAAATTTAAATATTTGACCCAAATAGCTAGCCGCAGTAACAACAAAAACAATAATTATATTAAAGGAACAATAAGAACAAAACATTAGCAAATGCAAAAGCAAAAAACGAAACTAATTGTGACTTAGCTACAATGCACTTGTAGCGGTATTGAAACTAATATAGCAAAGAGAGATATGTATAGTGGAGAGAATAAGAATGTGACACACGGAGAGCGAAAGTGAGAAAGTGTGAAATCACTTTTCTTGATTTTCTATTTTCTTGAATGAAAGTGAAATTCCTTTCTTTCCAACAATCTATTACCCTTGCGTGATTTTCTTACGTATAAACATACGCAAGTACGGCTATAAGAATTACATATTTATGTATTTCCAAAACAAAGTATGCCTAGCATGTTTTCCCGTTATTTTTGTGATGGAATATTCTGCGTTTCTTAAAGCAATTCGATAAAGCAAATTTTCGATAACAAAACATCGCATTTATCGAAGTTACAAGTTTCGAAGCATTCTTCGAAAACAACCTTCTCTTCCCTTTCTTAAAGAGTGTTAGTTAACATCTTAATGTCTATTCTGTATTTACTATTGGATATAGCAAATATTTAACTACTAGTTGCCTACTTCATAATAATTTCCCTCTCACTATTGTAATATTTCTTCCAATTATTTACTCATTACGGACAGATGAAAACGTTAATTAAATGTAAGATATTAAAATGGTTATCGATGATTGTTGTTTGTATTATATAACCGCTCTTCTTCCCAAAACCGTTTTCACACCTTACGTTCGATCAACCATATCAGTCTAGGGGTTTTATTATGTCAGTTGGAGTCTTGTCTGTTTGCAAACATTAGCGAAAAAATATTGCATTCGATTTAGGTGAGAATTTCAAAGTTGATTTATTTATTATGCTAGACATAAAGGAAAAATAGCCATCTTGCTGCACTGCATTTTATTATTTACTCGCTCGAAGATCGTACGCGACATCACGACTTTGTTTGAAAGCAATAATTATAGTTTGTCGGATCAATGACTTAACATATGGTTATTATCAGAAAATTACTGTTTATTTACCATCGCAACGTTTAAGAGATATGGAGGGATGCACGTGCATAATTAACACACCTCGCCATCTTAGGCTGGTCGAGGATATGTATATTTTAGGGAATATTTCATGCATATGCCTGGATGCTAGAAATAGGATAACAAATCGAGTACCCGTTTTTATTCGGGGATCGAGATCGACCATAGGTCTACTTTAACAGCAGTGGGCCTTTGAAGAAAATGAGACGAATACTTTAAATTAATAATTATACTCTGCAAAATCAGCGAAATAACAATACAGCAAAGCCTTACTATGGTATTACCAAGAGACTTTTTGCACCATGTAAAGCGTTAAAAACACAAGCCTGTTTTCTGTTTCGAAGCACAGGCAAGCACATTTTGTAATTTTTTTCAGCGTAAGGTTTTTGAGTTCTTGCACTACTACAATTAAAAAGTGAGCAACAAATTTTCTTCGAATATCGTGCTGTAATGGATTATTAATTCCTCTCCTTGGGCCAATATATTAACAAAGAATATTATTTAAGCGGCAAATGTGATTTGCGCGAAGCAATTTACTAAAACTATTGCTTTTAGTACCGCGCTTATGCACCTTCTCACACTGCGCTGTTTCTGGAAAACTTTTCTTACTCAAAAATCCGTTCTCGGGACATCGTTTCTTAACTCACTAATTGTCGTGAGCTTAACTCACTAATTGTTGAAGATGTTGACACGAAGTTCAACATGCAGATATAAAAATTAGGGTTGTGCCAGTCCAGAAAAAAATAGCACTCAATTTAAACGGAAAGGTCACACTACTCATAGGTACACGCACACAACGCTATAGCTAATCAATTAACTAATAAATCAAAGGGAACCCTTGCAATTTATTAACTGAGCTTTGCCGTTTTAAGGCAATAAAATGCAATCGTTTAGTTCAACATAATCCGTGAGATAGGTCTGTTTTAATTTAAGTCGTTAGAAAATCAAATTCATGTTAAATATATTATGGCACACGCTTCACGCCCAAGTATTATAAAGATTCTTTGAGCCGGCAGCTCCTTGCATTCCATTATTTAATCTATTGCACCAGGTACACGCATGCAATTACAAATGAATTCTTCTGAAATGAATTCGCGTAAATTGAGTTTTTAAATCAAAGTCTTAATATATGTTTATTTAATTTTTTTACCCTTATGGCACTCTGCGGACAAACAAACAAACCTTACAAACTTTAAAGGGTTTATAAAAGTTTTTCATTGTAATCGTGTTATCTCTCGAATTAAAGCACGCAAAACGCAAAAGTGAAATGTGAGGATCACAAATTAAGCCAGCATTCTTTCTATGTCAAAGATTTTGAAATGTCGTAACGTATTCGGTACAAAAATGTCATCGCTAACATCAGCATGGTGCACTTTATGTGCAAAGAACTTTCTTTCAAAGTCAACACGATGAGCGAAAATTTTCGTTAAATTTTCAATAATTCTACTTTCACTTGTTACAACAGAACTTAACCCCAACAATCATACGTACGCAACACTTAAAGTAAACAAAAACAACCTTAAACAAGAACAGAAATTATATTCGGTTGTGATACATACACACAACCACCACCATCTTTGTCCTAAAAATGATTAAAAAAAACTTAAAACTACAGTTTCATATTTCATAATATTGGATAGGCGTGGTTGGCTTTTTCATTTTTGTAGCATATATGTATGTGGAAATTTTTAGTAATAAGGAATCGTGTGTTTTTAGTTAGTTTACACTGTAGTCTTGTCGTTCGACCGATTTGTCCAATTTTCAATACCGATCTGCCTGCAAGAAATTCTAATGGTTTTCGCCTAATTCGAAGCTGACAGCTTCATGTGTGTGGACTCACAAACATGTCCAAATCGATTCAGAATTTGATATTCGTCATCATGGGGTCTGTGAAACTTTTGTCTGGATGTTGCAAATGTTTTGACGAAACGAATATGCATATATATAAAAGTCCTTCAATGACGAGAATGAAAATAATAAAAGGCAAACAAAATGAAAACACAAGGCAAACACGCATTGCCCATGCACGGTTTGAATTTACACATACTGGCCGGTAGCTTATCGGTAAATCAATTGAAGTGTTGTACAATGTAGTACGTAATTGGAGAGATGTATGCGCGGTCGTGAGCCTTAAAGTGTTTTTGGAAAAAGAAAGCAAAAAGGGAACAAAAGAGAAGTTGAACCTTAAACGTTACTATATACTCTAAGGACTAACTTTAAAACACTCAAAAATCGGTACCCTCTCTCATGAACACGGCCGCATTAACAGCAGCAATAATGCAATCGTAACATCTCCTGCACGTGTGCATTACAATATTCACAATGTTGATGTGTAGCAGAAACGAAAAGGCCAATTACCCTTTTAATGGATTTTTCATTTTTCAAAAAAATCATAAGACCGTAATGAAAGGATGGGAAGAAAAACTTTTGCTGTCTCCAAGCACTTATTCCAATTGCTTCTATATAAAGCTAACGCCTTTCGCGAATCGCTATTATCATATATTCGTGGCGGGTAATAAGCGCGGTATAAAAAAATATCTAAGCATTTGACTTAATAGCACTTTAACACTGAAATTCATAAGTTAAAGTAATGAACTTTTCTTTTGCACGATTCTCTTATAGTTTTCGCATTAAAAAATAATTATATCATAATTGTTGAGTGTGTACATTGAAAAACTTCTAATCAGCACTAATCACAATTCTTCTCCGCATTATTAACGCTTCAGCTCTTATGTATGTTATCAAAGCAAGACACCGCAAACCATTATATGACTGTAAAATCAAATAAAAAAAAAAAAAGGAATATTAAGGAAAATATGCTTCATTCTCTCTATGATTACAATGGTTAACTTTACCATGTTGTCGGCTGTAATATCAAAAGAAAAACTAAAAATTAATTTCATTGTGTGCTGAAGCCTTAAAATTAAAAACATTGGAATCATTGCAATTAGGGTAAGCAGTTTTACGAGGCAGGAGCACCTTTTTAATGCACAAACATATGTAATCTGTATGAATAAAACAGATGCGGCAAATGGTTCGAGAGATATATTTTTGATTTATGACCACTTTTGCTACGCTAAGTGGGAAATAGTTGAAGGCGCTTGAAGCACTTCCATTATAATATTTGCAAATTTCATAAAATTTTTCTAATTTATATTTAACTATTAGAATAAGTAAGCAATTCATATATGCCGTAGAAGTCATACTTTCAATAATCGTCACCCATGCGCAGGTCCTTAGAATTACATTATTCTGAAACACACTACACAGCAACTGTAAATTGTAAAAACGGGCGAGTGACATATCAATAACACGTATAACCGTACGATTGAGGTGCCCATATATGCGGAAACATGCAATGAAGGCATTATAGTATGCTTATATTCGTATATTTTTGATCAACCTTACGTTACAAATAAGTACAGCGGTGTTCGTCATACTATTATTGTTGGAAATTCAAACGCTTAATTTCCTTAATACAGGTAAACCTCTTTTCGTGGGGTAGATATAGACCGCATGAAAATAAATAACTACAACAAAAACAATTTCTCAACAACATATTAAAAAAAAATTGATTTTATGCGGCGAACAGTGACCGCATTCAAAATTTCTTTTTTAGAAAATGTATCAAAACCCGATGAAATAGCGAGCGAATACTCTCTAAGCAAAATAAGAGAAAGAGCTAATAATATATGGAAATATTTAAAAAAATTTTATTGTTACGTTTAAAACATGGAGATATTCTCCAAATCTACATATTCATAGACCGAAAAAAAGGGTGCAGCAAACAATTCGCACAAAAACAGGTTTAACTGCATAAACAAGTAAAAAAATTATATTCAGATCCGAAAACACATCCGAGTCTTTTATATCCACCAACTTTTGCTTTCTTCCAATTTTGTACACGTATTAAACGACCGCCTACAGAACTTACGAGGAAGTTTCTTACCATTATATATGTTGGACTTTGCGAATAATGAACAAGAAATCATGCTTGCGTGCGTAAGCGCCGCTAATTGCGTAAGAAAGGAATTTTCTTCTCTGGCACGATGGTGATCAATTCTTATGGTAGCGTCCCATTGTTTGATGGACAGACAAAAGTGCTTTGGCGCCGTTTGGATCTTGACTTATTGGCGTAATATGCCTTGAATTCAGAAAGGCTTCTACTTCCATTAAAGCAGTTTCCAGCTCTTACATGGTTGGTAGAAGCCCGCCTAAAGTTCTCTCTAGGCGATGTTTGACGGATTTCGTTCCCGCCTCGTACAGTCCTTCAATATGACTGGGATGACATATGAGTTGAATCCGGTTTCTGCCGCGTAAGCGTCCTTTTGAGGATTCTCCTAAAGATACCCTTGAAGTCCGAGAAAACTTGCCGTGATGTCGTAATAAATGTCAATCAGAACTCCTCTCCTTCCGACGAATCTTCTAAGGGTGGAGATGAAAGGATGACTTGTTGGATCAGAAACTGTTCCGAAATTAACTGCTTTAGAAGCAAGAACAAATCAAAGCTGATGAATAACTCTTAATAGGAGGCCGTTTTCTAATGTTTAAAGGGACCGCAAAAACAAGCACCAACTATTGAGAAAGATCTGAATGCCTTTAATCGCTCAGATGATAACTTTCCCAAAAGTAAACTTATATTTTAAACAACGACAGTAATTTTTAGCAATTTTGCTGCGCAACCCTCGCACATCAGTTGCTCCCCGTTTGCTGACGTAAAAGCATTAGTAGTTTTTAGATCCAGCATGAGAATTTTTTACACAAGAGGCCATTTCTTCATTTATAAACGATTTCAACTTTTGTACGACTCTTGGTAGTGGTAAATTCCTTTGTACTTGTTTAATTTCCTTGGAAAATCCCTCATCTTGAATAATTTAAACTGTTTTGTACAACGTGCAAAATGCACCAGCGATGGGAATTCAAGAGTGCGTTTTCCACACCCTTTGATGCAACTGTGCATAATGACAATGATGGGCAAATAGTTCTTTCCAGTTAGACTGTTTTGAAATTATGTTGGAAATTTCATTTGCACATTTCCCAAGCCCTCCGTCGAGAAATTTCTGATTCCCTTTTTCAAGTGATAAATGGTAAATTAAAATGAGGGTTAATAGGGCATTCGTGAGATGGTTTGGCTAGGAGCATTAGGAGCATCCATTTACCCTTAACTTAGGTATGCTTCAAGTCCGTGAAACAATATCAGCTGGATACTATTTGCAAGAAACATGTTTCCCTTATCAATCTCTACATACTCTGTTTGTAATAAAAATATGCAATGCACAGGGACGTGTTCCTGACCCAGTGTGAAGTTATTTCTGAATCGGTTCACATTATTATATTTGAAGTTTGACGTGAAATATTAAAGGTTAGGTTTATTACAGCTTAAGTTTGAAGTTAAGTTGAAGTTAGCTTAAGTTGAATTAATTAACTAATTAATAACCGTCCTTGGACCCATAATTTTGTTACGGGGCATGTAGCGCACAACGCGATTCTTGCTTTAAATACGCTACACGTAAAGCCGAAAATCGGATTTTTCATCATCATAATTTCGCACGTACATACAGCAATCATACACTTTCTAAGATGTACTTGCGCCGCCATGGCTGTCGTAACCGGCTGTTCATAGTCGATTGGCATATCTTCGCAAATTGTTCATTAAGTGGTTCTATTTTTTTTCGATAATTTAAGGAAATGATTCGTTCCAATTTAGCTTAAGTAACCGCAGTTGTGGTAGTAAAATTTTAATGCATAGGATTATTGGTCATATAAGTCGTAGTTAGTCGAACAGCTTCGCAACGATTGATAAAATGTTTTCTTTAGTAGCAACAATATTGTCGATGTCATCCTAAAAGCGAAACTGAAACACAACCGCTGAGGGAATCAAATTAATTCCCATAGTCTTACATGAATCATTTTCATCAACTATAAGAACTTTTGCAATTTCTTTGATTTCTTTTAGACAGTGGTTGCAAAACCAATCTGACAATTGGAATCCAGCTGACTCTCATATAATACACAACTATTGCGTAATAATTTTAATTTCACATAGGGTATCTGCATCTACAAAAAAATCCCTTTTAATGAGCTGTGACTTTGTAGTCATGGTTTTACTGCATAGTTCCACTACTTAGATTAGGCAACATAATGCTAAAACTGGTGTAGATGGGGTTCCATACGAAACCGTGTGTAATTAAGAGAACTGCATTGATTTAATAACGTGTTCACTTTTAGTTTTATGATGATGAACGGATCGAACCTCCTTGATAATGACAAAAATGTTCAGCGCAACTGAAGCTAACGGCTATAACAGACACTCCTTTTCATTTACCCTAAGGTACACTGTCACATTAGAATACATTAAATTCTACCTCCCAGCATTTTTAAGACCTTTGGGTGTAAAAAAAAAATCAAGTCAGTGAGCGCTGTTCGTTGAAGCCCGTTTCAATTAGATCGTCCCCCTCGGTCGTAAGAGAAGAAGAAGTCATGCGAGAAGTTTAAAAAAAAATTAATGTATCGCTTGAGAAAACGTGTAAGTAAAGATTTTCGAAAATTTAATAAACATCTTTGATACAGTTTTGGTTGCAGCATTTAAAAGGTGATGACGTTTTTGTTTACTCCTTTAAAAATATCATAAAAATGTGAAAGCAAACAAAAAAACTCTCAAATTTTAAACTTCTACTGGCCTCGACTGTATATATACACCAAGTGTCCGCGTGTGTGTGTACACAGTTTCTGTTATAAATGTCGGACAGTTGATCTTATGTCTTATGTTAAAAAAAGCATCCCATTGACATTGGCCAGTTATCTAATACAGTATATTTAAAGCATTTAAACAACGTTCTTCACAGTTATACATTGGATGGTATTTTCATCTATAATATTTTCCAAAGCATTTGGTTTAATTTCTTCGAAATTTCAATCGTGATATAAAATAAATACAAATAAATTAAGTTATCTAAGTGGTACTTGTGTACATATTTTGATTTTCTATTAAAAGCAAAAATAGTGTAAAACTTATATAAGAGTATTCGAGCACATGTCAGACATTATCCCTCCGACGATGAGCTTGATAGCCATTCATATCCTGTTGTACGGCGGCCTTCATTTTGCTGCAAGTATACATATACATAAACATATCTTGCCAATCTTCCTAACAACAGAAAGTACATTAGAGATGGGAATAGAGATTGTAATACACTTACCCCTTGCTTTACGTCCTAAATAAGTTTCTCATAAAATAATGTACATTGAATTTATTTTGTGTAAATTGGAGAAATCTTGCTATTTTACTGCTGAAAATTTCGATTTGAAAAAAAAATTCTTCGAAGTCTTTTCAACATAAATTCAACTCACGTCTAACTATCTTCGAGGCCCAGAAAAACACCCTGAAGTCGTCATGTTAAATCTGATGAATGACTCAAAATCGAAAAATTACATTTTTTAGACAAAAGCGAACAAGCTACTGAAGACGTTAATATAAAATTTGACACAGAGTTCGATTGGGGTGCAAACTACCTAAGAACGATATGATCGTTTAGATAAATCAATGGAAAAATTGTAACAAGTTTTCAACAGCAAAAATCATTAGCTTACGATATTTTTAGGCGTAAAACTACTTAAGCCGCATTACATATAAATAATCATATAAATATTTGTACGAATGTCTATATGTATTAATAATTTATTTATTCATTAATATATTACAAGGCTACGATAACTTATTATTCATTTATAAATTGAGTTTATTATTAAGTTATTAACTGTACCTATAGAGCAATACTCGCAGAGACACGTATATTTACATTCTGAAGAATAGAAATTTTGGCAAATGTCTGAGACACAGGTCAGAGCGGATTAAATGACTCATAAGTAATCCTACAATGACACAATAATATTGGCTTCTAAATATGTGTTTGACATGGTGTCACATGGTGTAATTTATTCTAACAAAGTTTGCTAGTCTATCGATTAATTTGCAAGGTTAAGCACGGATGTAGTTTCTAGCAAATATCTTCCAATTTCTCCACTTGGTAGGTTTTTTTTTAGTTTCGGTGAGCTCTAAACAATTTGTGTAAAGGAGGCAGCGGCAACTGAGGATCGCTATTTCAACTCCATAGGACAAAGAAAAGGAGAAAAGGAATTGGTTTTGTATAGATTCTATAGGCCCGATATGTATCTTTCAGTAGTAAGATACCATATGACATCACATTTCGGTGTGGAAGGCACTAGACTGCTGCTGCTCCAAAAAAATATATGAATATATGAATTACCAGCCTATTTGGCCTATCTTTCCACGAAACTTAACGTCGCTTTTGCTTTTTTGATACTCAATTTTGAATCTAATAAAATCCCTTTGTCGAGGAACGATTCAACTTTTTCAAGCTTACTATTGTCAGCGCAGTGATTCCAAATTATCACAGAACTTCTTGAGTGACCTAATTTCCTGCATTCGCTGACTTCGACTTTAGGCGACTTCAATTATTTAACTGATTTAAACCCGACTATAGAATAGCAATCGATTCATTGGTCTTCAATGATGAGGAAAAATCTTGACATCGTCTGCACGCTTCAAAATTTCTAAGTGTGTAAAAGTTTCAGGACAATCATTAATGTAGGGAGCCTAGATAGCTACTTTGAGATACCCTCAATGTTACTTCCATTTAACGTGAGCGATTAAGCGGAACTACAAGCAGGAGCAAACACAAAAAACAAACGAAATCTAACCTCTTCTCGTTGACCAGAGCATAACAAAAAACATTTTAATCTTAGCGGAGTTTTTTCTCAATACAATTCGTTATTTTTTATTACTACAACAATACTTATAAAAAAGTATTGAAAGCCCATTAGAACTACAGAACAAATTCAGTATCATGAAAAAACCAAGAAAATTAAATAAACGTCAGTCTAATATTCAATTTTATGCCAAAAACAATGTACCAATAAAGAAAATAGAAAAAACCATAGCAGAGGACGGGAAACGCAAAATCAAAATCAGTTGATATTAGATGACTTGGAAGGGTATTCAAAAGGAAGCGAAAAAAAGTCTCTTCTCTTCTTTGCGTAAGATTTCGTCTTATTTCAAACTGAAAAGTGGATAGAGTGACGAATAGAAGATCACCCCCGAAACACATTGTGAGACATCCAAGGCTTTTCTCTGAATGTTGCAAACATTTTGCCAAAATGAATATACCCACCCTTCTATTCATTTTGGGTAAATGTTGCAACCGCCAAAAGGCAGCTCGAAAGATCGAAGGAAACATATAGCTTCTTAATCAACATTAAACACTGAATAGATTTACGCATGTCTGTGTGTATGTCTGTGGAATACCCGTGGGAACTATTTTCTGGCCGTAAAGATGAAGCTATTGACTTCACTTGGCAGGTACATTAACAGTTCTTGCAAGCATGTAGAAAGACACGCCTACAGTGCAAAATAAGCTGAAAACACCTCTGCTTTCAGTGTTTTTTGCTCACCACTCGTAAACTACAGTAGATACCCGACAAAAATGTTCACGCATATTTTAAAAGAATGGAGAATATTATGAAATATAGGAACTTAGTTTCACCTTTTTTCAATCTCTTTTTCTATAAAGGTACTAAACACCGTAGGCAGATCACAGTCGAATATAGTTTTCCTATTTGTTAACACTAACTCTTAACTTATGGTGGTATAGTATTTCTTTGCAAGCTTGATCCAAAAATTGTTAGATGGAGGTTTTTTCTAGAGATACAAGATCTGGTGTAGCAATGGCGACGATTCTTTGAAGAAAAAACAATAGGGGCGTAATTACTTACCTTATAATATTTATTTGCCAGCCATCAATGGTCAACGTTTTCAAGAAGAAAATTTCCATCGTTGGGTTTTAGTTCATCTCATATCATATCTGTGGTCGTTCGTCCACTGTAATGCAGATTTTAAATGCCGCCCAGCTGCCAAGACAAACATCATGATTATCACCTTTAGAAAATTCAAATTATTTCTACAAAATTATGCTACACGACCGCCGATTGAAGGTATACGAGACATAGGCTGAGACAGGAGAAAGATGTACATACGACGAGTCCGACTTACACTCACAACGGAACGGCAGCCTTTGAACATTTTTAGAAGCAAAAACAAATGACCGGCGTGTGTTGTGTGAACATATTGGAAGGCTTGAATAATGAAATCAAGGAGAGAAAACCAAAGCGAAGCTAATATCGCAACGATCAAAATTAACGAGTTAAAGTTCACGTTGCTTCCTTATACACTCTACTCGCCAGTTGTGCTCTTCTCACATAATTTTCTTTTGCCAAACTTAAAAACCTTGAGGAAATAGAGTCTGCGATTGACAGCTAATTTGCGGAGTTTCACAGTTTTCGCTATAAACAAAATAGCCTCCCTATTATTCATATAAAGATATTTCAAAACAAAGCCCTATAAAGTAAATGATGGAAAACATAGTCTAATTCAAACAAATTTCAATAGCGTTCGCCGTTGGGCGAAAACACGGCAGCGTACCAAATTTCTTCAAAATATCTTAAAAATTGCAATCTGCAAATTAGATACATGAGAACAATATAGACAGACAAACGGACAAGCTTAAATCGGTCAAAAATGTCTATGTCAAGTAGTTGTGAGTACACCCACAACAAACTTAATATATCCTTGTACCACAATTGGTGTAAAGCATAAGAGTTATGCTTTTCTTAAAAATGCCCCAAAACTATGCAAAATTCAAAAATATATACTTCCGAGAGGCCCGCTTAACTTCTTTTCAGTCAGATTTAAAAAAAGAAACATGTAGTGAAAATATTGCATTAAATTAATGCATTTTCGTCTAAAATATTTTTTTCTTTTTCCATCTGGCGCGTACACAAATAACACTGATCGCCTGCGAACTTGAAATAACTGCCCCTGAGTCTTATTTATTGTCATTAAAAAAGCAAATCATATTGACAAGTGTGATTACACTTCACTTTTGCTACCTGCAAAATACAATCCCACTACTGCTCTTATCAATTTTAACGCATGAGAATATTCACATTCGCTATTCATATCGCTAATAGTAACATAATTATGATTTATTGTCAGTTGCACTATTGTACTGAAATGCGATTGGATTAAAAATTGATATATTTCTTAAACGGAGCCTCTCCTCTCTATCTCGTTGGCGATGTGAAAAGAAATTTCTGTTTTTCCCAGCAGCGTTCGTGGCATCACTTGCCAATCATTCTTGACGATGCACTTGAATTGTGTGAGTTTCAATGTCATTGATTTGTTGTGTACGCTGTTCTTAATTTCGACTTTCCACCGTTTCTGTGTCTCTCGATCTTTTTGATTCCTTTCGATGTAATCGCTGTTCTTTAGATTTATATGGCTATCGGGTTCATTCTTTATGAATCATTATTTGGTCGCCCTTTTCACGACTGTTTTTCTATTATAATAATTTTCTTCTTCTTCTTCTTCTTCTTCTTCTATTCAGCAAATCAACAACCGAGAGATGTGTAAAAATGGCCCAATGTGAACACAAAGTTCTTTGTTTAAGCCTTAATAAAGTTAGGGTTCGTTTTGGTATATATTTACTATTTCTTTGTATTTCGTAATTAAACTCAATTTAATTAATGTATTGTTAATTTTACGCGTTACACGTCCGCCACGTAATTACTGCTCGCAGATTGCAAGACCCCACATATACACGCAGGGCTATTGACAATTTGTCGCAATTATCAAACTTCATATTCAAAACCTACATGAAAAATGCATTTGTTTATATTTGTTAGTTAGAGACGAATAAAAATCGCAATTATTACATTCGAATATTACAAAATCGTTTAGAGGCCTAAAAAAAATACTTCATGTAAATTTGGTTACAATCGGTTCAATGACACAGAAGGTGACGTATAGCGCCATCTATTAAAATCTGATAACATT
This sequence comes from Glossina pallidipes, assembly GCA_000688715.1. NCBI lineage: Eukaryota > Metazoa > Arthropoda > Insecta > Diptera > Glossinidae > Glossina > Glossina pallidipes. The sequence goes on from KK499776.1 coordinate 28,462, forward strand.
ACGCAGCATCCTTAAGTCGAAACAAAGATCATGCATGAAATAAATATCATGTGTGAGTTCCATTTCAATCGAATGACATATTCACCACGCGTATTAATTTCTTTTTAGATGGGTAGACTACTGCTGCAATTCAAAACAAATTCAAAACAATTTCATTTGCATATTTTTACGCAGGCGTATTGATTGAATATTAGTTTATGTTTCAATTTAGAAATCTTCAAAAAAAAAAAAAAAAAACACAAACCACAAATAAAAGCACTTTTAAAATAAATTTATGACTGCAATGAAGTCGTAGTAAATTTCGTCTACGTAGATAATCCAATGCATAAAAACTATGCCAAAGGAAAATATTTACAATAAGCTGTTTAGTTTCGAGGTAAGTTATAGACAACAAATCAACACAACAACACATTCAAATAACAATATCATGGAAGAACAACAATAACAGTAATATCAAGAACAACGTCACTATTGAGCACAATGACGCAAAGCTGACAATAGGCCACACACACACACACACACACACACACACACACACACACACACACATACATACATATACAAATACACACACGCACACGTGAAAAATTAATAATAAAAAAAAACACTGAAAAACTGTTGACACTTTAGTTGAAAAGCCTGTTAGCAATAATTTTGCTAACTTTCAACAGTGACACAGGAAAAACTTCTAAACATCCATTGACCGAATAACTGGAAAAGACAAAAAGTTAAAACATTAAGGTTTAAAGCATTTTTTTTTATTCTTATTGTTGTTGTTTTATACTATACCAACAATGCAAGAAAAAATTACTTTTGTGTTTTAAAAAAAAAGAAAAATATTTGCACTTTATGACAGCACGATACACACATATGCACATCAGAAAACTTTCACTCACCAGCAACTACACCGAAACATGGTATGTCTAACATTCCGTATAGAGTTTATGGGGCAAACGGAAATGCAATTGGTCTCGCTTTGACGTCAAAACGCCTTGCTTCACCGCACCAGGTGAAATAGACACATATACACTAGATATATATACATATATGTATGTACATGCGAAACATATTCATTGATGTAAAGACTACAAAGTGTATATAAAGGTGTATAAGGTGAAACCGCGCTATCAATGCAACGCTTCTTTCAAGTGTATTTTATCGCAGAACACCCGAGAAGTAAAGTAACCACTTAGAAATTCCATTTACACATAGCAAGATTTGTACATTCATACACACACACACACACACACACACACACACACACACATATGTATATATGTATATGCATATACTGTATAAGTACTATGTATTTCTAAAAGTACAAATGCCTTAATGTGTGTATGTATGTGGTAATGTGTAACCATTACAGCTATACGTTTCAACGTATGTGCACTATGCGCCTCTTCTTATATCTATAAGCTTAAGGGTCTAAGCTTTCATCAAAATACCATAGTAGACACACACACAACGCGATAGCTATGAATTTTAACTTTACGAGTGAAACGATTGACATCAATTACACGTTCATATTCACTATTGCCAGCACATACATGCCTATGCATTAGCATTCATTTGTTGTCGCTTGTTTACTATTATTTTTCTATCTCCATAACGGTTCAGTTATACAACGGTAAATGTCGTTTAACTATCAGTAAAGTTATGCTTTTCTGGCAACATTTTAGCATTTCCGCCGTATTGTCAGCCATCTTTATGTCGGTCCTCGTTTCAAAAAGACTAACTCTTAACCATTCAAACAGTAAGAAATAAAAGTCATAGCACACTCGTCACATACATTATTCAGTGGCAGGCGCACATGGCTAAGTATGCATGTGCGATGACTTTTTAACTAGTTTAGTACACCCGTAGGCCGCATTGCAACCACTTTAACGTTTCCATTTAGTGCAATATCAACTGAGTTAGTCTGTGTGTGTAAGTAACTAAGTTTCGCAAGTTTAAAACAAATACTTTCCTAATATTTCCAAAAATTGAAAATAAAAAAAAAAAAATTATATTCCAATGTAAAGTGAAAGTAAATATTTACGGTTTTTCCTCTTTTTTTTTTACCTAAAAATGAATTTTTCCTATTAATGCTATATTGACCAGCAAAAAGTTATGAAAAAGAAAACAAATAAAAATATATAAAAAATATATAAAAAAAGTGCTTAAAAAGCTGTTTGACAAAAAAAAAAATAAATAAATAAATCACTTTATCGCCATTATGGAGTATAACGAGAGACCACACCACCATCATTCGTTTCGTCATGTATGGGCCAAAGAATCAGCTGTCAACGCTTTCCTCCAACATCATGTAAATATTAAATAAAATAAATTTATTTAAACGATTATATTTCGAAGATGATATGAAACAATTTAAAGGTCACAGCTTACAATAGGTTAATAAAATGCAGACCCTCAAAATAATGTACAAAAGGTTTCCACTATATGTTTATATTTTTTTAAGATTTCTTGAAAGGTCTTGAAGTCGTTTCCAAAATAGAACCTAAGTCTAGTGTAACAAGCAATATATTTTCATTTAAAAAAACATAAAGTTTTTCATCAAATTTGTCGTTTTTACTTGCGAACAATCGGGATAGGCCGCTGGGGCTGGAAGAATTTATTGATGCTATAGTCAGAAACTCAATCAGGCTTTAGCAAAAGTCAGAAACTATTGCGCAGAAACGTTAGTTACACTCTTATTTATCCCTTGCATTCTTAGTTATCATTTTTTTTTACCTTTAAAAGAAAGGTCAGGTGTACAGTGACATAACGAGAAGAGCCGAGAATGCTCGATTATACGTAAATGTTTTCGACATAAACTTGTGCTTGGATACTTGAATTAATTTTTATCGATTTCTGGTTTTTAAAAACAGTGATCAGCTCATAAGTACTCTTCTGCAGAAAAGAATCTTGGAATCAAAGCCTTTCGTGATGTTTTGAAAAAGAATAAAAGTCTTAATTAACTGAACTATTCTCCATCGACCGTTACAGTTAACGTTCTTTTATTGTCTTCAAGTCCTATTTTAATTGCAAAATCTAATGGGATTTGCCATTATTGTTTCAGTGGATTCGCGAACCTTGTGCCATCCTAGACTTAGTTTGTCCTACTAAATAGACAAACCATCATCTTGAAGGCATGAATAGTGATCAAACCACTTAATCTATTTCTCTACAGCTAGAGAAGTAGGTAGGAGATTTTCTACGATCGGCGTGTATTTAATCAATATTCAACATATTAATATTTATAATGTTCAAGTTAACTTGTCGTAAATTCTGGACGTGCATATCTCTAAAATGTGATTTTAGAAAAATTTGTGAAAAATTCGAACGAAAAAAGCCAAAATTTGCTCGGATTATACTCTACGTTGTTTCAAAAACGCTTTTAAACTTTTGATATCTCTTGTCGATATGTTTTCTTCCCAATTAATTTTATATTCCAGAACTATAAACATATACCATTATGTTCAAATATGTTTCCTCATTTTTCTGCCCCGAAGTTTTTTCGCATGTGCTATAGAGACAATAGCGCGCTTTATTGTTTACATGTCGCGAAATGACGGAGAAACCAGCAAAAAAAATTGGGATTAATTAACTCATAATAAATATCGAAAATTGTAGTACACAATTTTAATTTTCTGCCAGAATCGTCCCTTGCCTTGCGTTTCAAATCGCTCCTAGTCTCATGCGTTCAACGATCGTACTTTTGTGTGGAAATGTTTTTAAATAAACATAAATCCTTTCTAAAGACACCAATTAATGTAATAGAGAAGGAGGAAATGAACTATGGGGACATTGGGTTGTAATTCCCCAGCAAGGATTCATTTGGCACAGCTAGTTTTTTCGAACCGCTTCGGGAAAGACCCGAAATTGCAAGGAAAATTTACTTTCCAGCTGATGACTATTCTCCCCATACTCTAAAAAGTTCTAATCATCCCTTTTTCCTCAAAAATTTGCAATGGCTTTCCCTCTTAAGAATTTAACAGGAATCCAAATTTTTCATTTAGTCTTTTTTTTACTACCGCTAGGTAGCATGAAGCAGAGTTCGAAGTTTTGAACAGAAGTAAAGGAGCACTATTCTTGGCAAATGCCGTTTTCGCTACATTTGAGCGAAATACTATATGTTAAGTATGAAAATGTATCACCTATGCTGTGATATGCATCCATCAGAAGTATGAAAAAAGGGTTTCAGAAGGACAGAAATGTATTTCAAAAAAGTGGAAAAAAATTGAATTCAATTTTTTCATAATTGTAATGCATCGGTCAACCACTCTTAAGACTGACGAATAGGTGTCGGGTCAAACAAACAATACATGTCGTTCAAAAGCGCCTTTCCAAATTTCATGTAATTTTTTTACGAGTTGCAGCAATTTTAGTGACAATATTTTTGTCACATTTAGAAGAGTGGGAAAATCTGAATTCCGTGTGTTGATCACGCACATTGCTTCTTAGCGGAAAAACATTGCGTTCAGTACTGGATTGAAAATGTTAGAGATATTGCCAGAAAAAATAAATATAATAAATAAAAACAATATTGTGGGCCCTACCCTATAGGGGAAATGATTGAAAAAATGGTTCGATTCGAAACGCAATAGCGTTCGTACTTGGGCCAAAACACGTCAGTGCACCAAATTTCATCAAAATATTTCAAAAATTGTGGCCCATAGGTTAAACAGAAGAATACAAGGCGGACAGAAGATCGATTCAGAAGGTGATTGTGAATCATTTTCAGAAGTAATAAACGGCAAACCTATCCCAAGTCTTTCGAGGTTCTCACACATCCACACAAGCGTAACTTCTGCAGGGACGATTTTTTTATAGCAAAAAAAATTAACTTCGTTTTTTTATAGGGTATACTCCTTTTATACCAAAATTAATTCGAAAACCAAAAAAAAGAAATGGGGAAAAAGAATGGGGGAAAAATGCATAAAAGAAAAATCTCAAGATTTATGACCGCTTATTAGTGAAAAGCTTCCGTACATTCCTCGCATACCCCTCCTTCATATCTCTCACAAGTGTAACGTGCTCGTCTTACACAATCTTTGTTGTAACATCTTGGAGTGTTTTTCAGATTCTTTTGTTTCGGGCAATGTCCTGTACCATCCAGATTGATTTTGGGATTAACTCTAATGCAGCATTTGGAGTTTTTAAGTAGTTGTTCGCATGCGGGCACAGGTCTACCTCGTCTTTTGGTTCGTTCATTTGTTTTTATCATTGCGGCAGCTAATGTAGCCTTGAACTCCAGAAGAGATATTGTAATGTTTTTTAATTGAAAAGAATCAAGTAAACAATAGACACTTTAAAAATTGACAAGCAATTCTTCCGTAAAATTTTCGACTTTTTGGAGAGCGAGCTAGCTATGGCCATCAGCCATACTTACACTAACCGTGAGTTTATTATAATCGTTTGCAGCAAAATGACTTGCTATTGATATGTATTTCTTCTTTTTGCGGTCCCATCTGTGTAGATTGTTCTTCGGCTCCACAACGGCCTAAGAAGAAATGATGTGAACGACATTATTGTCATGTCACCTTAGAAATGTAATATTGTCAGAGCACGTGACAACAGAAATTGATGCTAACTCACGCTTTTCTACAACGTGCTTGCTAGAATCCTCAGATGTTCAATTTTTTCTAATACTACCCGCGACGAATGTACTCTTTGTTTTTGTATGTTTTATTAGCGGTATTGATGTGAATAGATTGCCTTAATATAATTTATTATTTCCCTTTTCTAAACTTTGACATAGTCGTTGCACCGTAGCACCCAATGATACCATATTGTTTGTTAATAGTTGGAGATTTTTGATACCTCTCAAATTCCGACACATATTCACCTTGGGAGGCTCCAAATCAAATTTTGGGCCCTCATTTCTTTGATTGATTGCGATTCTTTTCTTAAAATTTCTAGGAATTATTAGAACTACGTTAGACTAGATATCTGCTGCTTTGTTCAAATAATCCAAGAACACTGACTGCCGAGAATTCACTACACTTTTTTTCTGTATCTCGAGTTGAACATCGGTGCGTTATCAGTGCAGCCATCAAAACCATCAAATTTTTACTCCCCTTGTTGAGGGACTTGGTCGCGAATGAGTTAATGTCAAATGTTTCTTGTCTTTTATAAATATAAAAAAACTAATCGTCCACATATGTAGAAGCTAATATACCCTCGTGCCGCATGTGATGTAGTTTATGAAAATTAAAAATTATTTTCGATAATCGAAGAATGAAGCTGCACGTGCAAGAACTAACTGACACTCTAAAGATATAAAAAAAGCAATGTATTCACTGTTTTACATGAAAATTTAACCGTGAGAAAGCTGTTATCTCAATGGGCACCATGTTTACTCACAGTGGAACCAAAGCATCAATCTACTGCTATTCCCAAACGAGCTCTAATTACCTGCAACTCATTTTCATGCTATATTTGCAAACGACGAAATGTGGATTCACGCCTACCCTGTTGCATCGAATCAACTAAATAGAACAATCTGGTTGGCGCTCAAGCCTATAGCATCCCTCTTGTAGGATGCGCATTTATCGAATGTTTCGAAAAAGACAAGAATGGTGAATAGCGAATATATATATAGAAGGCACCCTTATTTTAACTGAAAAATAAAATTCCCAAAAAAACGGCCATAATTGGCGAGAAAATAAGCGCTATTTCGCGAAAACAATGCGCAGCGATACAAGTCCATAGCTACATTCGTAATAACCAAAGAATTACAGTTCGTATTTATACAAGCTAGATCGTCTCATCCGAGCATGGACTACTATCTGCCTGTTAAGCGCGCTCCAAGGCAAATGATGATTGCGATAAGATGATGAATTCATTGCGAAGACTGAAGAGTATTTTGAGATTCTACAGAATTCTGTAAAAAATGCATAGAAAATATTAGAGAAGCGTGGGACTAATTGCGTCTCGTTTCACAAATAAAGTCGACACTTGAGAAAAAAACAAGTAAGAAAATTATATTCGGTCGTGACTGAATCTTTTATATCCATCACCTTTATCCTAAAAAAGACAAGAACAGTAAAAGCAATAAATTTTCAGAGTAAAAGTTTTTGTTTCACATGGGTGTGGCCGTTGTAAGCGTGTCCTCGAAAAGGTTAGACCACATCCAAATTCTTTTGCAAATTTGTAGCCGATATATTCATTTTCACTACAGGGAGAATGTTTACCGCAAATACTACACAGTTGCAAACAAGTGCACATGGACAGACGGACAGGCGGACATGTTCAACTGCATTCCAAATTTGAAACTGGCCGAGAATTTATATACTTTATGAAGTTCTTGAACCTTGGTTCTGGGCCTTATAAAGGTATTGAAAAAAAAATGGAATCATGCACACTATAATATTGGATCGGCGTGGTCTATTTTTTCCATTTTTGTACAGATATTACAGCATAACCCATATGCGATGTAAACATTGGCTAAAAAAAGCTTTGAACTATTCGCAGAAAGCTCGATCTTTCGTTACCACATGAATTAATAGTGAAAAATATAGCTTCTTCCATTTGTGAATCACTGCTGAAACGACACGAATTCGGGTCATTTTTAAAAAAATTTAATGCACGATGGTAAATGGTTCACAGAATAAAAGAATGGGAGATCAGGATGAAAGAAGCTTAACAAAAAAATAAAGCCCACATTCATGCCGTGCCACGCGAAGGAATATTTTTTGTTTAATGAGAGTGGAAGCGAATTGTGGATCATGTGCCACTGAATTCTATCCACATGATTGACGCCATTGTCTGCTATCAACAACAAATGCGATTGAATGCGAGGTAAAGCATTTAGAACCAAAGAAGAAACCATTCACAAAGGGCGTGTTCTTCCATCACGAAGACGATGCATTACACTCATCTTTAGTGCCTCAGTGAAACTCAGAAGAGCTTAGTTAGAAAGTTTTAACGTGCCCAACGCATAATGTGAAGTTTGCTATCTTTGAGTACTACTCGTTTCTGTCTGTGCAGAAGCTTTCTAATGTTGCAAAGAGATAACTTCAGAGAAGCTTGTGAAAATCATTTTTGGTTCAGTTCTTCAGGCAGAAATTCCGAAAGTCTGCTAAACGAATTATGATTTTACCGAATACCGAATAGCGCAAAGTCGGTTTAACATGGTCCATTTAAAATCTAATGTAAACGAAGGAACGAACCATTTCCTTGACCTAATATTACATTTTTGAATACATAGTAAACGTTTTAAGCATAAGATAACGCTGTTTTGATATAACTTCTTTGTGTCCGAGTGCTATCTTTTGGGTTTACGCCAAAGTATAAATTGACCAGCTGAAGAGTAAACAACGTCATTTATTTTGTGTTACGTGGCAAAAAAAAACCCCATTCGCAGCAATCGCCACTTTTTCTGTTTAATTCGAAAGAAAGAAAAAGTAAACAATGACAATTAATGAAAATGAACGCAATAGAATGCAGGGAAAAATACAAAAAACTATACGCTGTTTGGATAGCTCTTCCATTCTTATGGCATTTGTTGCAAACGGGTCGGTCCGGATCCGGAAACCTACTGCCCCTTCGGCTTGCAAGTCATATACTATCCGAAGGATAGGAGAAGCAATGACGGACAATGAACAATGATTTGAATAACTCATCTTATACCACTTTTTTAAATAAAAGGATTAATTTACCAAAAAAGTATTAAAAATATATGCATACACTTGATTCATAAACTATAGTACTCTTGTAATGTGGAAAAATGTTATGACTTTATGGCTCCTTCGAGGTTACAACATGGTTTCGCTAATCAGAGATAACAAATTCCGCAATTTTAAAATAAATTTTTTTATCATTCATATCAGATTCAAAACATTGCTATGAACGTCTTTACACAAACCCTGGTTTTCAATAACCTCCCTAATACGGATTATACCCTACACCGCCGGATGCGCATGCTTTTAACATCCAGAAGGACTTGAGATAGATCCAGTTTTTATTACACCGTTTGGTTCAGAAAATAATTGAAAACTTGTCGGTTCATTTATTTTTGTGTTCAACGTACAAGTTAGTATTTTGGAAATATTTTGATGGGTTTTAGTACCAAAAACGAACGCTATTGAAGATACTTTGGATCCGACTACATTTTCGACCACTGAAAAGACATTGAAATTTTTTGAACTCCTTGCCATATAACAGTTCCTACAGAAGCTGAATCTGCATATGGTAAAGGGGCGTAATTTTAAGTACTTCGGGGTGAAAATTCGTTCATTATAATAATTTGACATCAAAATTAACCTTAGCGAATTTAGACCAGGTAGGTCTATTTTTTGGATTTCAATTCCCATAGGGGGTCTATTGAAAGATAGGCCTTTATATGCCAAAAAGCTCTAATTTTTAAATTCTTACCGTGAAAATTAGTCCTTAGTAAAATAAACAGAAAGAACTTGGATCACATAGGTCTATTTTGCAGACTGCCCCATATATACAGGTTCTCCTGAAAGCAAATCCTTCTAGGGCGGCAAACTCTAATTTATGATTTGTTATGAAGGAAGCAACTGGGAAATAATAAAATCTTCGATAAGTAAATTAAGTTTGCAAAATTTAGACTACTTTGGCGTTTAAGTATCCCCAATATAAGGGCTTTTCCAGAAACAATGCATTTGCATAAAAATAATGTATAATTTTTGGTGTATCCTTAAGAAAATGAGTGAATAATTGCATCAAACGATATGGTATAGAGTATCTGAAGGCCGACCTTGCCTGACTATAGTATTCTTACTTGTTTTCTATTATTTTCTCCACATTCTAATCGGCCCTTAATAGATGTTTTGGAAGCATTTATAGCAGGTTTAAATCCATGGTTGCAACACAGTACCCTCAGTAAAAGAATTTTCATCTGTTAAGCAACCTATAGACCGATTTCACTTAAAATTGATATAGTATCTTCAAATTGATTTATCCATGACTCATATTTCTTTTTCAGAAAATCTCGGAAAAACTTTAGATAGTTATTGCGCAATTTTTTAGAAAAGTTTTGACAAAATCGAACTGCTTCTAATAATCGTTTAATATGTGATTTAGAATCGGAAAAAATGATATACAATTTTCAAGTGTTTTATTGAATGCTTGAAACTGTAAACCCAATATAAATGAAGAGCAAAATGAATCATAAAATATTATAATGTATGTAAAGACTGTGCATATTTCATATAAAATGCATATATGGTTTTGTTAAACAAAAATGAAAAATGATTGGCATTTATAAAGTTTGGTTGTTTAAATAGTTATTGACATTTTTTATATAACTGACAATTTAGTTTTTTTGTAAAGTGCCACCGTTGATGAAAAATTTTTTGATAATAGAATTGCATGCAATGCATGGTGAAGCACAAATGAACCAAAAAATGTCAACAACGAAAAAGGAGATCGCTAAACTAATATTAATAGCAATTCTTTAACTTGCAATCAAGTGTATGATTACATCAATGTGTATGAAACGTAATATGAAACTTCCTCCCTATTATTGTACCTATAACTTAAAGGATATATTGGATTTATACTTTTGTTCATAATCGAGATAACATTCTGACACGATTCATTCTTATCAATTTGCCCATCGTCCGTCCTTAACAGTTTTAAATCAAATTTGGCAAAGGACATGAGCAGTCTACAACCTCGCCCGCAATGGGCAAAAAACAGTGTGCCTTACATTTCGTATCGTCGATGTTACGACGTGGACGTATAAGGGCCATGTAAAATTTGAATGAAAAAATCGTCGCTATTCTACGAACGAACTCGTATATCGTATGAGACCTCTTGATCTAAAATCGATTAATCCAGCAACTGTGACGCCCTTGTATAAAACAATGACTGGTAATGCTATAATATTGATTTGAGGTAACAGGTGTAAAAGAACCGCACTAAGGGGAGTGTAACTTTCTGACCTGTTTGTTTAACAGTTTGTTTATAAGAACAATACACGCAAGCATGTTTTAGTTAATTAATACCTATTTGACATGCTGTGTTATTGATGGAGCTGGGGCAAGCCAATCTACAAAAATGAATTCTATAATTTTCTGGTTAAAATGTCATTATTACTCTATTGTATTTTTTTTTTTGGTTTTTCGTTTCCCTTTTTTTTTTTTCTTTTTCTGACCATACAACAAATCGACGAATATTTCATATACTGCATGTACACATGCGATAACATAAATCATGAAATATGCAGTAGTTAATTAATATGCAAATATATGGCAAAAATATTATGTCACAGAGAAATTTCAACTAATTATTACACGGAACCCATGTAAGCTGAAGCACCTTTCAACCATTCGTTAATTTCAAGGTTTTTCAGAAAATAGTGTTTTATTCAAATTTCTTTATTACCCGTAAAAATTAAAAATTTTGCATAGTTACTATGACAGAAAAGTTAAAAAATGTATTTTCCCACAACCGAGTACAGCTTCTGCTTAACCATGCCAAATCATTATAGTCGAGGAAAACCGACCTATTAACACCTTACATTAGTTTGCTTAATACAATTTGCCATTTATTTTCATTCCGTGATAAAATATTAATGATGATATCTTGTTTCCATCTGAAGGCAGTCCTTATTCCTTGCATGGGAACACTTTTATGACAGAATTGTGAACTCACGTTGTGCACATGTGGTACAATTAAATGACACGCTTACTTTTGGGATGGAATCTGAAAAAGCGACTAATCCAATTCAACAATTTCCACATTAGCTTGCTCTGCGGAGATGTTTGTTGGTAATTTCGAAAATTCGAATTTCTCATATAATGACTTTTCGAAAATTGGGCGTCCTATGGGGAGTGGTCATAAAAAAGTGAAGAAGCCATTAAATTCAATGTATCAAAATTCATCAAAATATTTTGAAAATTGCAAGGTATAGAAAGGACATAAAAACACATGGGCCCACATTGGCCGGACAACTAAGCTTATTCAAAAAATGATCATGTTAATGTAACTTGTAAAGGGGCACGTAAAGGATATAAAATACCTTTACTACTTTTGTAATTCACCAAATGGCAGGTCGTGCTCTATAGAAATTCGAAAATATTTTTGGGTAACAAACTAAGTAAGAGAAGTGCATTCTCAACTTGGGACGAATGTGAACCGAATGAGTGATATATATAGAGTTGTTACATTTTGCTTCTCAATTCTGAACGTATTACTGAATTAAAATAAATTTCGAAACAATCTACCGTATCGGTACGCATCGCAACACATCAGTGGACTAAACTAAATTTCGAAACCATCTACCTTCCCCAACGATTACGTTATTGTAGAAAAATTTTCCCAAACGTTTTTCATACAACTACCGCACCGGAAAGATCTACCATAAAGATCTAAATGATCTGCATAAGTAGCCGAGGATCCAAAGCGTGGTGACTAACAACTCAATGATAGTAATTTCACATCACAAGTCCGGTGAAGTTTTCAATGTAGGTCAGCATAACATGATCTAAATTAGCAGCCTTTAAGTCCATACTTTTCAACTTATTTAAAACTAAGTTCAAATTATATACAGAATAAATAAAGAGCTTAATGCATTATTAAACTTGATCCCCGAAAATCCAAATAAAGCTCTACACGCATTAATTTCGACCTTTGCGACGATTGCGGCCGTTTGAGGGACATGGTGCACCGACGTAAAAACGCTTGGCGAAGAAATACTAGTCAGTCAGAAGTAGCGTTCGTCCTTTATTTCTCCTATTGTTGGCTTTTTAGAAAGAAGAAAGAAAATCTTATCAAATGTATCTAATTTTCGCTCAAGCTCAGCTTCAAAACAGGCGGATGAAGATGAGGTGCCTCTATTAAAATTGATTACATCAGATCGTTTAAGCGCTCAAAAATTTGTACACTAATTAATATTATCTAAGCAGAGTATTCGCTAAGGCCTAATTTCAAAAAAAAGTTGTTTTATGTGTAAGTTACTACTCACATGTCACGTGTCGCATTGAGTTTAATTGGGTTTCGAAAGATTAGCAGTGTTTTCCGTCGCGCTACCAGTAAGTTGTAGGCCCGATGCTTTCAATAAACGTTCCCTGAAGCATTTGCCAACATTTTCACAGTAACAAAAGGTTAGTTTTGATAAAATTATTTTTCAATTAAAATACAATAAAATCGAAAATCTTCATTCACTGAGGGAGGCAGATACGTCGATATATACTATCGTAAGCAAGAAATTTGACAGTAATGTCCGTCATAGTTTGTCCGTGAGCATGTCTCGAAATGCCACTGCACCATGTAAAAGCACCCTCTTCAGACTTCACGCAACAGTATAAGTTATCCTGCTTAAGTGTATTAAGTGTATAAGATAATATTTAAGGGCCTTAAGTGGGCAAGTCCAATTTCGTGTCAAAAAAAGAAAAAAGTAAAGCGGAAAGCGTCATTACTGGGTTCTAACGGGAAGGAAAGTAAAAAAATTATATTAGAAAAATATAAAAAAAAAAAAGAGTAACCAAGGAACCAGATTTACGAAGTATATCGAACTTGGCGAATCTGCGGCATGTAGTATAGGTTTAGCATCTTTACATATTTAGTTGGACCGACGGTAGAATATTCGCCTGTTGTCTGACTTCTTATTTATAGACGCTACGTTTGCCGTCGTGAGGCTGCTCAGCGGCGACTTCATATTATTTCTTTTGCATGGTTTGGAAATGTACTATACCTTTGTATAACAAGTGGGGTTCGATATAAAAATAAGAAATAATGAAAATGAGAAATTTGCAGAAAATATGTCTCCAATCCATGGAAATATATGTATGTATGTACACAGAATCACTGTGAATATATTTTACGATCATTTCGATGAAATTTGAAAACTGTACTGTTTTCGCATTCGGTAAGCCAGTGCAGGCACAAACGCACACAACTATTTCTACTATCGCGCTAGTGCACCCACACACAGGCCGATGTTTTATTATCGCATATATATATGTTTGTAATGCAGCAAAAAGAGTACTTCAGCCTGTTTCAGTTTTTTTTTTTTGCTCTCTTGCTCTCTTTCATTGGGTTTGTTTATATCAAATATCTTAATCTAATAATTTTGTTGCATAAGCTCGCTAACGATCTGTTCTATCTTATAACATATAGTGATTTTGACGCCAATAATTATTTGCATATTACAATTGCATGTCGGTAAACAAACGAATGCACACAAATTCTTAAAACAAATCAAAGATTTATTCCGTTATCATTTAACTTCGAAAACTTTTTATGACCCCGCATGAATATCTTTTCCACTTTGGTCTAGTCTTGCGTTTGCTATTTGTTTTTTTTTTTTTTCTTTCTTGACTTTTGTTTATTATTCCGTGTTAAAAGATAGATATTCATATACAAACGTCACGTATGGTTTTTAATAGGTTTATATCTCTTCTCTTGTGTATATATGTACAAATCTAATAACTTGTTAGGTCTGTGTACGATCAAATGGAAATTTTCGTACATAAGCTTATGTGTGTATTTTTCTGTCATTGTGCTTTTATGACCATATAACTATACATTCTTTGTTATTTAGTTTAAGGTGTAAAGACGTTAACTGTAACATCAAGGGGCATACGTGTATGGTATTAAAAGATTTATGGCGTTTGTAGAGCAGATTTCAAAAAAAGTTACTTGTAATGCTGTTGAAGTAAACAAGCACATTATTGTGACGCAATTTTGCTAAGAACATACATACGCATCAACTATTCAATACCGCAAACCAACAATAACGTTAGCAACCTTATACATGTTATGTTGTATTCATATGAACATACATTTAGTAGATTGGTTTCTTCATCATATACCATTTGTACCGAAATGTAAGAAACCATTCCTTTAAACGCACGCAAACATACGCACGCACACAACCATGAAATAACTCTGTTATACTTCTTTTACTTTTCACTTATGTGTATATGCATGCATGTATTTAATATGTACGTACACAAATGTCGTCATATATTACGTAAAATAGCCAGCATATGTATATTGTTGCATATATAAGCATACTGAATACATTCTTACCTTTCATCTAAATAAACACCAACACATATGTTTCTTATGCTTTTTGGTTTAATTCATTTTCTAGTTTTTGTAGCCATCCGCAAACCTACACACATATGCACTTTATTTTGATATTACAAACACCTCGTTGTCCGCACTCGTGAATAAAAGGAAGTTCATGCTAGTGGTCAGTTTTCTTATACTTTCTCGTATGTTAAATATCCTTAAAATTCTTTGTTTTATATGGTTATTATTTATTTTGGTATATGTATACGTAAAGTTGCGGTAAACGTTGTAGTTATATAGATGCATTCACATAATGCATTAAACTATCAAAGGAAAATCCCATTACTGTACATAACATGTACTCTTGAAAAAAGCGAATTTCGAAATGGGTTTAGATATGCCCACCAGTTTTACGGTCCGTTTGTCTGTCCTTTGTCCGTTAAAATCCCGAGTACAGTATCATATCTTCGTCCACAAGAACAATATTGAAGTCAAATTTTTACTTATTCGTTTCGTCAGGTGAAGTTCTTAAAGTCCTGTAATCCTGTAAAAAAAAAAAAAAGAGAAAAATCATCAAAAAAAAGGATTCTTAAGGTGATTTTAAAAATTTCCGTCTCAACTTCAAAACTCAAGTAAACAGCTCAAAGGCTCATCGACAATTATCAAGAAACCTAAGAAAAACAATCAATCAACAAACTAAAAATCATGCTTACATGGAACGTATATTTAATATACGGCGACTGCATATAGGTATAAACAATATTCGAAAAGTCTACAAAAATCACTCAAACGTAGAGTGATTGTATTGACCGATTATAAAGGTCAACAATAGGACTAAAATGTATGTATCCCTGAACATAAACATTTATATAAACAAAGACAAAATTCCTTTTACGAAAATGTGAAGCAGGCAAAATTTTGCGATTACATTTGAAAAATCAATGTTTTCGATACTACTACTTAATGGATCAACAGAGAGTTGAAACTTGTAATACATATTGGTGGTCATTTCCATATATCATATTTGTAAATAGGTCTGACAATTTGGAAAGAACTTGCAAGTACAAATTTTCTCCTAGTTATATAAAAATTTTAGACTAAAAGTCGTATCAGCCCGCCGGTGATACAAGGTACATTAAGCTTATGAGAATGTGTCGCAGAAGGACTTGCGAAAGTGCAGAAAGTGATTCTGAATCGATGTAAGCTTGTCAGTCCGTCTGTCTATCTTGTTTTCTTATATTCAACTTGCAGGTCGCAATTTTTGAGATATTTTGAGAAATGAGGTATGTTGGCGTGTTTTGGCCCTGTTTTAAAATAGGTCGGATCGGACCACATTTTCGATCACTTCCCATATAATAATGCCTTATTTTGAATGTTCGTTATGTATGTAAAAGCATTAAGCGAAGTGGTGTAGGATATCTAATAGTGGGCCTCGATCAACTATAATGATTTTACTTGTTAGCTTTGAGCGGTGAATTTTCAAGACTCATTCCTAATTGAATAAAGTTTACTCTCTTCTTCTACTGTCCTTTTCGAGCAGTGAAGATTTCATGTAAATTTGTAATTAAATTTAGCAACCTCGACCCGAAATTTTCTGTTAGTTGTTGTTATTAAACAGCTTTTTTGTAAACATTTCTACATAAAAATTCTTTTCTGCTCTTTTGCTTAATTTATTGCAAAAAGAAATTTTTGTTTTAAATTTATGATAAAATACTTTCATTAGCACGTAATGTGTCCTCTTTCTCTCTACTAATTTTTACATCGTACACCAATAGTGGTACAAGGGTGTAAGATACAAGGGTATGTGGATGTACTCAACATTCAACACGAGGACTTGAGATAGATTCACCTTTTATCACTTTCTGAATCGATCGAAGCTTGCCTACTTGTCTGTCCGCCGGATGTCCTTCTATGTATTCTTGTGTTTAATCTACAATTCGCTGTTTTTAATATATTTTGATGAAGTTTGGTACGCTTTTCGGGCCAAGGCCTCTCTCTATCGAAAATGATTCCAATTAGACCCATTTTTTTCCTATATAACGCGCAATTTTGAAAAGAGACCATATGAATAACTGTACTGAACAAAGTGGTGGAGAGTATTTAATAGTAAGCCTTGATCGAAAATAGTGGTTTTACTTATTCTACCTCTTTCACATTTTGCCAAAAGCTCGTATGCACAGAAAATCTTTAGAGCTTCGGCCTGATGCTTAGGAAAAATTTTCCTTATTAAATATTTTAAAAACTTTCTGCATTTATCCACACAATCAATGTTCTCTATTAAGGAGTCTAACTAGCAAAAACCTCCATGGAGAAGGAACGAAAAGACAATAATATATTTCATAATATATCAATAGTGTACGTACAAGTAGACTGGAACGAAATTTCCTTATGCATCCGCTTATTAAAGCTACAGTCACAAGGGTCAGAAGAGCGTTTTCCATCATTTAATGACTTGTTTTTTGGCCTCTTTTTAATCCTTTACGCTATTTGTAGGTCCAGGTCCACGTATATGGTACACATGATTCGTCGCGAGAGCTTCGCAATATTTTAAGCGACTTAGAGCATGGAATTTCAGTTGAAACACGTAGCCAAGCTCTTTAGTCAAATAGTATTTATATTCTAACACATCGTGGAGGACTCAGAGGGGTGTGATTAATAAAAATAGGATCTTTCAAAACGCTAAATACCGAACTGCGCTATATGGGGTGAAATTTCAACAGGTTCCCTTACATCAACCCAAAAAGCGATTGCACGGTAAAGTTACTTCAAGAAGAAAATCTTCTTAACTATTATTTGTTATACGTAAACGTAAGAGTAAAACAAAATGAAGATTTAGAGGATTGTTATAAGAGAATGATGGGAAAATCTTACGTGTCAAAACCACTGGGTAAAGTAGCTACAAATTAAACGTTAAACTTCTTATTGGCATTCCACGAATCTCCCCCTAATTTTTGTCAATATATTCTTTTTAAAATATGTCGTTTCGTGCATCGCTGAAATCAGGAATTCGCGGGTCTCGCCAAGTTTCTGGTAGAGCGAAAAGATATTATTGAAAAGTGAAGTACGCTCAAATTTTTTCAGAGGAATGCCTGATTTATCAATTAAATGTAGTTCTTATACAGCCATTAAAAGTGTTTATTACATTACTTCTTATGGCTGATATACTTATGCTAGCACAGTTATTTAATCTAGGTCGGTGTAAACAAGTGTTATATACAATTTGCATGAGTGTTGAAATGTAAAATGAAAATGAACAATTCGAAAAAAATTATAAATGATGGTGTGTCTGTATGTGATTTGCGTGAACATGTTCAGCATTATAAATTCAGTCACTTAAAATGAGTTACATATACTAAAGTACTTAAAACCGAATAATCCATTATGAGACATGATGTGAATACACTAGAATTTATTTCCGCGATTACTGTACTCTTTAACTTAGTGCTGCCAAGGTTAGCAGCTCTGTAATACTAAGTTGCATCAGTTGCATATGCTGTACGGATATAAATCTATGATTCTGTATAGGTAGAATTTGGTAAGTTTTCTTCGATTGAGCTGTAAACTCAAGATGTTTCAGTTATCAGGTAAGATCTATGTTTATATATAATTTTCTGTTATTATTGACATTTTCGCATTTTGTTACAATTTCATCTAACAAAATAAATGAGTCGCGCAAAACACTACACCACTCCCCCTAGTTCAGTTATTCACATACAAACGTATAATTTTCATGAAAGCCCCCCTTTCTACAAATTTTATTATTTTTAAATTATATTATGAAGAATTAGAAATTAGACTTTTTCTACCTATAAGGGGCCCAAAGACTAGACCTATGTGATTCAGATTTCCCACCATTCTCCATCGACTAATTTTCATTATAAAATATTAAAAATTAAACCTTTTTCTGAACGACTTACTATTCAGGGCGGTCCTAGAAATAGACCCATGCGATTCAAATTTGATGCATTTAATTTTTATGCCAAATTGTTGTTACGAACATATTTTCATCATAAGACATTTGCAATAAGGACTTTTTGGCATATAAGGATTTACATATCCTAAGAATCTTTATATGTTATATCTTTATATGTTGGTATCGAAAAAATAGCACTTAAAGAGTGCAAATTCGGCTTATCAATTTACTATCTAATTCTCACCATGAAATATTGAAAATTACATGTTTTTATGGCAGGAGATTCAAAAAATTATCCCATCCGACGGAAATTTTTCGCACTAACTTGGAATATCGAGATAGTATTACTTAGTGAGTTATATTGAAAAATTTAGAAAATTGCAAATTTATAACGACTTTTCAAAATAAGGCGTTGCATGGGGAGTGGTCGAAAAAGGGGACCAATCTGAACCATTTTCTACAGCGTTCGCCCCTGGGGGAAAGGACGTCGCTGTACCAAATTTAATCAGAAAATGAATTTTAAACAACATTGAAAAACGACAAGACCGTCATTATCCTCGCGAAGCATCTTTAACTTGACAGGCTATGCCTTCACTCTAACTGACACAGATCTTAACCAAAAAAATTATACATATATCACTTATATATATATAACTTAATCTATAGACAAATATATATATAATGGGGCAGTGAGCAGATGTTAAAAATATATATTTTTCTGTAACTGACGAATATTTGAATGAAGAAATTCAATTTCAGCACAAACAAATTGCTAATAAATCACGATTACGTCAACTTTTTCAAAATTGGTTTTATTAGTGAATCTAAAATTGTGGTACAAAATTCAAATAAAAATAAGGGAAAACCTTGGGGTTATACTGCGTAGTTTTTCACGAAAAACGGGATCGAAACTTTGGAATGCGTTACAGTCACGTTTTTCTCTTAAAATACATTTTTTGTTAACTGCTTCTATTAATCCGCAATCGCAGGACCATAAAAATGCTCTGTCATCTACAAAGATTGTTTCCCATTGTCCTTTTTTTCTAGAGGGTTCTTTTCTTTGACATAAGTCATGGAAAAAGCTCCCCGTCTTACATTTCACGTTTTGCGAAATACTACAGAAAACGGCAGAAGAAATTTATAACGTTATAGCCAAATTCATAATTAAGGTCAAAAACTCTATTGCGTAATATTTATATCCTCAGACTAAATCCAATCAACGATCGTCTTCATACCGCTGCAGTAATGCAATTTTATGTGAAAATGCTTTTAAACGAACGAAGACACTTTCGAGACATATTTTTTAAATGGACGAGAGAAGTTAGAAATCATTAGACAAAACTTTAGGCTGTAACCTCTCAGCAGCAAGGTTGTTTACAAGGCAGTTATTCCTTCGCTTATACTAAACTAATAAAAGAAAGTCGCTGAAATGTATATTGTGGCTTGCTTCCTTAACAGTGTTACGTCAAATTTCGTGCTCGATTTTCATAGCGAACGGAATCATGCACCTCTGCTCATGCTTCTTTTATAATCATACCATTAACTGACCGTTTTTTCAAAAGAAAAAGTTTATTTAAATTAATCTGTGTGCAGAGTTAATATCCTAAAGGAAATATGAAAAACTACATTTTCCTTGCACATGTTAGGTTATATAAATTAAAAAAGAAGCATTCGAACAGCATCACCACCAAAAGTTAACCGAGAATCCTTGTTTTCAATCTACATACTTTATGTTTCATGAGTTCCCCATGTTTTGACAGAAGGAAATAAACATGACTGTGTTTCCGCAACAATTTAACGGATTGTCCGTTAACGAAACGAAGACATCAAGACTCAGATCATAATGCAAGATGAAATGTTGATTATGCATAATGCAATAATAAGAAAAAGCATAGCAAAAGCAGTGTGAAACGGTGCGTGCAGTAAAAGGAGGACCTGTGTTCTGTTCTTATGCTAAATGGCCAAATTTTGAAATACTGTAATCAATTTACATAAGCCCTACGTTGGCGGAGCTCTACTATATATAGCTTAACGCTTAGCAAGTACTATAAAAATCTTAGAAATTTGTAAACGAAATCTTCCAGCTTATCCACTATATTCTCTTAAGCTAACCTCGTTTTATTGATATAAATAATTCGACTATCAAATTTGATACTCTGAACGATATTAGAGCCTTATAATTTTGTTTGAAAATAAATCATTTCATTTCCTAATAAAATTGGATTTCATTTCCTCGAAAATATTGAGAGAAAGTTTTCAGAAGCACTCATGACAAAAAGGTTATTGCATAACGGATGCTTGTTTTTATTAAAATTCATTTATTTAATTTGATTTCAAATCGAGGACGACCCTTCGGAATGAATCAATATTCACAGTGATCTGTGTAACTTATTTAAAAACAAAAACTTGACACTTATGACTTTCGAAGTTTTTTTTTTTTGGAATTTGCCACAAAAAAGCAGGAAAATGTCCAATAAAATATTTACTTATATACTATATACATACTATACTATAGTAATAGTCAGCAATAATAGAAGGAACAAGAAAACATAACTAAAAAAATTTGTTTTTCAAAAGCGCACGAACTGACTTTCAGGCACAATAAAATATAAGAAAAAGAAGAAAAGCTATAAAAATCTTGATTTAATAAATTAAATAAATATTTTTCATTTCTAGCATGAAAGAGAAACTTTATGGAATACATTAAAACATAACCAAAAATATTTATTTACGCAAACGTAGACACGACCGTAACAAAATTACTAAAGCACCACCGACACCCATTCTATATATCACATATATATACATATATATATATATATTATGATGTATATTATTGCGAAGCGTATTTTGGCCACAATATCGTAGTTTTATATTCCTATGCTCTACACAAATTTAGTCAAATACATAGGCATAAATAAATGTATAAAAATACATATATATGTATACATATATGTGTATGCATGTAAAGTTGTATGCATAAGCACGCAAACGAACACAATGTAACGAAAAACAAAAATGGTAATAAATACTCATAAGCCACTTGAAAAACCTACCTACCAAACATATTCACATAGAAGTACCGACAATAAGCCAAGGCTTATTCCATAAACACCCGTCAAACATAAAGAACACAAAAGCAAGTTTTGCAAGTTTGGTTTTATATAAACATAACATATACATATGAATGTGGCATGCATATGCACACCATCTCTAGCGTAAAAAAACGGAACGGAAAAATAACTTTATTCCTCTTAGAGTAAACCCAGGATCTAGTTTATCTTGAATTCAAATTGAAAATCTTACAATACAAACTTATGTGTTACATGAAGTAGAAGTCAAGTTGAAATTTACGATCATAAGGATATGTGGGCGTGTCACGTTAACATGTTAGAAAAGTCTCACATGCACACGTTTTCATAATTTCATTTCATTCAAATATTAGTATTCGATAATGTACTGTTTGGACGCTTTAGTCACTTCCGAAAATATACTAGGATTCGATTTTCCAAATATGCCAAATCAATTGCGAATAAGCACATGTAGCTGTGTCTGATTCGCATCAACTCTTCTTCCTAAATATGGAGCATAGAATAGAGAAATCGTGCATTCTCTTAGGGATTCGTGGGTAGCCAAAAAATTATTACATCATCTTTCTAAACAGCACTCATACTTAAAGAATGTATGCTTTTTATGCATGAGTAAAATATACACACCCGCATGTGCAGAACATTATCAATAAAAGCAAAGAAGGTAAATACTATGCAATGAGTTATTATATTTAATAATAATGTAAACAATTGCAATAACATACCAAAAGCATTCTTAAAAAATGTCTTTTTTTCGTTTCGTTTTATTTTTTGGGGTTTATTTTCCTCTCTCTCCCACTTTTACATTCTTATTTTATGTATCTTCTCTCTTTGTCACATTTATAAGCTTTGTGTAAAAAGTACGGGGAATCGATGAAAATCTCTTGCTTTTAAGTTTTGTGCTTAATTTTAGTATTGGAGTGGAAAGCATTCATATACAACATTTATTTCTTCAATTTATTTAATCTCCGAACATTTCTCGTTAGAAAAGAAAGAGAAAAATGTTCAGAAGAAACTTATCTTCGTAAATTAGCAGCCATTTCTATGAATTCGTTAAAATATACAAAACATGATAGGTGTAAGACCAAAGACCTCACAATTGCTAAGGAATGTTTTTCCGATTTCCGATATACGCCTAAGCAATATGTGTTTTGGATATCAACTCTTGCAATGAGAGCTAAAAAATTCCACTTCAAAAAGGTTACATTACATCGATTACCGATCGTATTATACGTAGCGTGTACATTTCAAATCATACCTTTTATGTAACTTGGCAGCACCTTACAGCCAAGTGTATAAATTAACATCAAAATTTTAAAACTATAACTTAGGAAAATGGTTACTTGCCTATTGTAGCAGATCCACGAAATAACTGAGCTGATTTTCAAACTTAAACAAGGAAGAATTGTAAAGATAGGTGTGAGACCAAAATTGTTTTTCTTTTTTTTTTTCGAATTGAACGGACGGATGGTACATAGATGCACATATATAGCTAAAACTATTCCGATTCGTATATTCATAAAATACATATATAAATATGCGTGAATTTCTACCAAACGAAACATTCTTCGCTTGACATTTCACAAATTTGTTTTGAGCACAAAAAATTGAAAAATAAAAACAAGAAAAAATATTTCAAATGAAAAATGGGAAACTTCATCCCAGATTTTTATGCTTTATAGATAGTCAAAAACGTTTTAAAAAAATATACTTTTCAGATTGAGCAAGCTCTAGAAACCCGTGATGACCGAATGTCATGAAAAAATTTACTCTATTTTCTTAATGCACATTCTTTAAATAACAAATTCGTGGTACCATTTATTAGAGAGGTGTTGTGATACTATGTCGAAAGAGCACAAAAAAGAACGCTTAACTCACATGCCTTTAAAGGTGAAAAACTTATTGCTTTTTACAAATACTTATACATCTGTTGTGCATACTACACATGCCAAAGAAGAATAATATATAAGGAGTGGAACATGCATGAAAATTACACACACACATACATAGATATATAAGTGTATAGATATGCATGTATAGATACACATACCCATATATATAACAATAGTAAAGAAGACGAATTGCGGAAATCCCCAGTTGCACGTATATCATACACTTGAAAAGAAAAAGAAAAGAACTGAAAAAAAATTATACTAAAGTAACATTGCAGACGTGATTTCTTTGTTTCGTAAATTTTTCCTCTTTAAAAAATAATTTTTATAGGCTGAAAATTTCGAAGAAATATTGCCGACCTGGTCTGCTTTCCACGTTAGGAAAGAGGGATCTTAGGATGAAATAATAAATTTTATCAGAAGTAATTAAATTTGTATGTATTTATAATGCTACACAAATAACTATTATGCGGACACCTATTTCTAAAGCAAACAAAACGCTAATAGTTAACAATTTTCATAAGACTTCAACCTCTTCACAATCACTCTTACGCAGATCTAATTTTATTATAACGTTATTTTACTTTGTTATCGCTAATGGTGTAGGGTACATTAAGTTTGTGAGGATACATCATATATGACATTTCCTAATATTGGCTTATTAAGACAGATCGTCACCTTTTACTATAGCCATATACTTGCTAAGCTTGTCTGTCCGACTATCAACTTTATGTCTATGCATGTATTTGTATGTTTAACTGCAACTTTCACAATTTTTGAGATATTTTTATGTAGCTTGATACATTCACACATGTGTTCCACGAATCCTATTTAAGATTAATTGGATCACACCACTTTTGCGATCATTGCCCATATAACGCTTTATTTTAACAAGCCCTTCTATAAGATTTCCTATCTAACATGATAACCTATTGAGCAATAGTGTTTTGGTATTCCAAGTTGATATAAAATATTAGGATTGGATGCGATCGTTTTTGAATCTCGCATCTAACCGTTCCTACATTTTAATGTAGACCTAATTATCGATATTTCATGGTGCAAATTAGTCCACTATAAGAATTTGTCATAGGAAACTTGATTCTCACAGGTCTATTTTGTAGACCTCATCAAATATTGGGGTTATCGTGAAAAGTAACCCTCCGACCCTGTCTACTCGACCAAGTCTAATTTTTGTCTTTTTATAACGAAAATAAAATTTTTAAAAATAAAATTAAATTTGCTAAGTTTAGACCACGACAGTTGATGGAGTGGGCATCCTTCAAGGATTTTCATGCAAAGTATGCCGTTACGTGAAAAGAAAATATAAGTTTTGATGCATTGTCTCAAAATGAATGAATAATTAATTGTATTTAGAGAAAGTGCACGGCATTCATTGGCCGGCCTTACTATGTTCTTCTCCCTTTTCTTTCTATACATACACACAAAATTTGAGAATTACCTTCACTTCCTAAAAAGGTTCAGTTTTAGATCGATAAACTTTTTCCAATGGATGAAGGCAACAGCTTCCACATCCTCTTCATAGTGAAAACTTTCCAGCTTCTCAAAATAGTCAAGACCCAAGACTTTAAATCTTTTATCGGTTAGTCGTTTTTTCAATTCACTTATTTTTGCAATCCTTATACCATGTTTTATCTACATTTCAAATACTTTTTTTCATTACTTCAATACAATTTTCTTAATGCAATTCCTTTGATCTTTTGTTCAGTCACATTTAATATGATATGTAATCTATGACATGCAACCTAATTTAATGCAATGAAATATAAATATTTTTATCCCATTTTACAGGCGTGTGGCATGAACAATCTCGTATGTGTTTTGGACCAATATTCAAATTTTGTACTTTACTTGAAGACAAATCTTTCTATTTCTCACAGATATTCTTAATAAATATGTCTCGAGTATATTTTATTTCAGCATTGAAGCAATAAATTATGATCTTTTCGTAGGAGCTTTGTTTTCTTGTTTATCTTTTTAGTTTTTGCCCTTCTCAGGGAATATCATGGAACAGCACGTAGATTGAACAAAGTTGAGAACTTCATTTACGATAAGTAAAAATATCTTTGGAAGAATAACACCCCATAAAAATGTTGCAATGTTCTGGAGCAATGGAAGAAGTAAATAATGTGAAGTAGAGATCCGAGTGTTGCCACAACTAGAATATCGATTCATTCGAACAGAAATTACCGGTCAGGTCGTGCATATCGTCGACCGCAGATATATTTTGATGCGATTTGTTAGCATTCCCTGAGGAACTACACACCAAATCTGATTTTTTGGGGAACTACACAAACTGAAAATCATACCGTACGTCATATAGAAATAGGTTTATTTAGCAAGTGATTTTTAAAGTTCACATTAAAAGTTTTTTGATACTTGTCGACAGATCAATTAAGGATCAATTTAATTGTGTTTTCCATTTAACCAAAGCAACAAGAAAAATTTGCAGAAGAATGTTTTTGCTTTAAGCAAACTTTCAAAGTTACTATCATCATAATTTCAGCAAACTAACAAACAGGTAGAACTAATCAAATCAATTTCATTATTTTTACTATTCGTGTTGATTGAGAATAAATATATAGATTAAGGGAACTCTTTGACGTACACTTTTATACGTTGCAAATATTTCACATATGTAATAAAATTCATGTGGTGAATATGAAGACGACAAAATAAACGGACGGTCTTTATAAACGGATATAAAAAACGAAAAACAACTAGAACAGACGGAGAAGTAAGGAGAAAAACAAGCAGAGCTTGTAAATATATAATATTCGGGATAAGTGTGGAGAGGAGCAAAAGAAAAACGCAGACAAACAAACAGGGCAACAAAGTCTTAATCAAATTTATTTAAAGGAAATTTTCTTATTCTATCGCAAATAGCGACCGACAACTGAATCAGGTAAATAATGATTAAAAAACTTAAAAAAGCAGCAGCGGTGAATATCGAAGCCGATTAGCAACACCAACTATTGTCAGCGATTTTGATACACAATCGGTCAACTCGCAAATCTGAACTGCTAAAAAAAATTCACGTATTCGCACGAAACCCTGTAAAGCCGCACACAATATATATGTATGTGCAAATGCATATACACTACACTACACTACATACATATACTAAACATAACTGTATCAATAGCTTATAACACTCATAACAAAACTAAAGCACGTAACCAAAATATAAACGACTGAGGAGAATGAATAAAAAAAAAAAAAATAGTAAATAAGGTAATGTTTGAAAGATTTAGTCGTTGTAAAGCGGTGCTAGTGTTGAAACAAAGAAAACTTACCATTTTTGCGGAAAAAATTGTTTCGTGCATTCAATTGAAATCTACTTTCGGGCTTAAAATGAACAAATACTGCAATGAATTATTATTAAGTTGAATAGCAAAAGCTGTGAAATTGTAAAAATTTTAAAAAATTTCATTTTAATAATTAGTCGCTTTTGTCGCATCAAATGAATATATAAAAAATCCACACTTTGTTCATAAAAATATACGCATGTCATTGTCATTCGATCGAACGATGTGATTCGTTCGGAAATTTTTATTTGGCATCGGAAGCTATTTATTGAAAACTTCCAATTAACATGACGTAGGAGTTGTAAGCTAATGAAAACTAAATGTTTAATACATTCATTAACGTCACCTTAGCTTTTTAACTAATGTGAAGATCGGATGTCTCGAGCGGATCATGCTTATTTTCAAACTCGATCTGTGGAATAATAACCGAATGCTTTGTTAACTTTCTAGCTTCATGATAGATTTACTGATAAAGGGAAAGAAGAAAGACGTGTTGTGTGAGAGCTATACGTACGGAACTAACCTAACTCAAAACCTCATGCCTACAAAGAATGATTCCCTTTCGCAACAATTGTTCCGTCTGTTATAAAAAACATGAAAACATGGTACAATGAAAATAAAAGCAAGGGGATAAATAAGTTGCTCTTTTTATTTTCTTTTCTTTTCAGGAATAGTTAGCTAGGGTTTAACATTTAATTGAATAAAAGAATACACAATTTATTTACTATAGCGTGAATCCCTTTTCTTAATTTCTCCAATTAAGCAAACTATGTTGCAGCAGATTTTTTGCTTCATTTTGTTAAATTTAAGGCAAAAATTACAGATTTCTCCACATTGTGCTGTGATGGCCTTTTAGTTCTACAATACGAATTTTATCACTGATCAAGCAACAACAATATTACAAAAAAATGTATTGAAAATGTTTATTAATTTTAAAGTAATAATGCATACGTATCAAGTTTCAGCAAACGGAAATGGCCACAAATTTCATACGTCATAATTAATACGCTAATCATATTAATTGAAGTTTGCTAAGAAGAGAAGTGGCTTTCGAAAAATAATAATAAATACTTTTCTTATAAGAAATCGGTCATAACGCAGTTCAAAAAATTAAAAAAAATTGAAAACACTAAACGTAGAAAGGAAACAACGACACAGAAATTATAAGAATTAAGGAACTACTTTTTTTGTTGCCTGCACCATGATAATGCAAATGTATGACGACAGTGACGAAAATTTGCCGTTTGTTTTGCTAACATCGCCAAAAAAATCTTGGGTCAGTATATGTAACCCTACGTATATTTTCTTAAGTTTCTCGTTATTATCTCATGACGCATTTTTAAAAAGGTGCAACCGATAAATTTGTACTCAACTAAGGTAAATACAATCAAAGACAAGTAAATCACTTTCGTGAGGCACAACCCCTACATTTATTCATAGAATGACATTTGAAAAGAAGGCGTTATATGAGCAGTAATCGAAAAAGTCGCCCGATTCGAACCATTTTCAACAGTCGGTCAAACGAGGTTAGATCAATGCAGAAAGTGATTCTGAATCGATCGATATAGTAAAAAGTGAGTCTATCTGAAGCCCTTCTAGATGTTGCATGCATCCGCACAAACTTAATATGTCCTTACGCTAAAAGTGTTGTAGGGTATAAAAATCATGATCTAATGATCTATAAAGTATTTCTTTATAGAATTTGTATAACAGTCTCAACTAAGGATTGTGATAT
Organism: Glossina pallidipes; assembly: GCA_000688715.1. Taxonomy (NCBI): domain Eukaryota; kingdom Metazoa; phylum Arthropoda; class Insecta; order Diptera; family Glossinidae; genus Glossina; species Glossina pallidipes. Next base: position 57,393 of record KK499776.1, read on the forward strand.
TAAATCTTATGTGTATTCCTCTTATGATTTACGGTAACTGATGGAAACAAATCAAGACACTCAGTGTTTCGCTCACGCTGCAATTTGTTTATTATTTTCGAGTTTGTTCATTTTCCACGCTTACAATACAGACGATATAATGGTGAAAGGTTCTTGAAAACGAAGAGAAAGAAAGAAGCTTCGAAACAACTTAATGCAAGTTATTGTTATAAAATTGCGAATAAATTAACTATGAATGTTATGTCGATAAGAAATATAAGGGGCATACTTCCATTGCCCTGACGCCGTTGATAATCACATTATATGTTGGGGTTTATATAATGTGAATGTGTGTGTGAATGCTTTCGTAGCAATTTCAGTTTGAGAAACGAAGAAAAACAAATTAATTGAAACTCCGATGGCAATTTTCCATTTATTTTACATTTTAAAGATTACGTACAATGTTACGACATATAATATATATGCATATTAATATATCAGGATCTTGGTCATTCGTTTATGATTTGAGCACAAAGTTAACTTAGTAATGTTTGATTTATCCATATTTGTCTAAAAGTATTAGGAGATAATTTTTTAAAGGTCTCGCGATCACAGACTTCGCACTCTCCATAGAGTATCTAGACCCGTTAAACATTGAGTTATACAAGTTTACAGGTTTATGTGTTTACAAATAGATTAACTCATATTTAAACTTGATTTTGATGAATTCAATCACGGATATGTATGCCCTGTTTTGGTTTTCAGTTTCAATTTTTCGCTACTAAAGAATATGGGAATTATTGTGTTAAACATTTGATCACATCATCAATCATACGTGCTCTTCACTATAATAAATAATTATTTCATTGTCATTCTCTAAATCAAATGTAGATTGAATGGATTTATAATTTTCTTAATTTTGCTTCCTTTCAAAGAAATTGTAAAGTAATGTAATATAAAATGAAGCATTTAATCCCCAAATGTATGCTAACTAATTTCCTATATGTATATAAAGAGTTTTCAAGTAAAATCAACTCAGAATTTAATGAACTTTATAGAGAGGAAGAATATAGAAGATAGAACGAAACAAACAGAGAAAGAAAGAAAGAAAGAGAGAATACAAGCGAAAATGTGATGAAATTTTAATTCCATCCTCCGAGTAAACAAGAAAATATGTTAAATAAAATAAAGTTTTCAATGAGACGGACTTAGGTTGACTCAGCAAAAAAGAGGAGCGAGAATGCGAAACCTATTTCAATTATTTAAAATAAAAATTTAATGAATGCATTTAATAATAATACAATGAATGAAAAATAAATCTCTTATGAACGTATGAAGAAAATTAAATTTCGATACTCTATAATATCGCGTACGTTTTGTAGAACATGAGTAACGGTAAAGAAGATGAAGTGAAGAAAAGGAAAAACATAGGCAGGTGGCTAGAGCCACAGTGTGTCTGTGGGCTCACTCGGTAAGTTTTATGTCTTTACCGACTGAACACTCACTATGACTCCACCACACTGAGGTTTGAGCCCGCAACTACTGACTTGCTAGTTGCGGTTCTCACTTACTCGGGTAATCTGACAGACCGATTTGACCCATTTTCAACATCATCTGCGTGCAAGTTCTTTCAATGATATTAGGCAAATGGGCACATGGGCAGACGAACAGATGGTTAGATTCCAAGCTTGATACGAGTCAAGAATACACATACTTTATGTGATCATTCAAATTTTCTTCCCGGTGTTGCAAAACTTTTGACAAAATTAATACACACAGATCTCTCGTTGTTGAGTATACAAAGTGCACAGCTTTAGAATTGAACAAAACTTTTAATGTCCATAAATTGGGAATTAGCCGCTGACCAATGAACCAAATTACTTTTCATTCTAGAGACCGCTAAGCATAGCTTAAGAAATTCCAGTTTCTGTACAAATATGTAGCGAGAGAAGAGGCTTAGAAATCTTACAGTGCTGATCGGAATTGTGAAATGCGAACAAAGAAGTCAATCTAGTTGGTAGGAGCTTAATAGTGTGAAGACTGGTGAAATGCGAAAGACCTGAACTTTGAGAACAAGTTCCTTTCTATCGGTAAATAGTTCTTCTTAAATTGGAAATAAAACTCTATCAGTCCAATACGTAAAATCGAAAAAGAAATTTTACGTAAAAGTGCGAAGAAATATAACTTAACCAAGCCCGTCAGAATCTATGCCAATATTTTCACATCGCTGCCAGTTTTTATTTCCAATCTCTAAGAACCAAAAGACAAAGAAAGAACAGTGAAATAGATTCCAAATCTGTGCCGTTAAAATATTCTCTATTAAACCATCCTGCGCTGCTTTACGTAGTGCTTCCCTTTAAACTTTAGGGACGGATCTAAGAATTGCGGAGAATGCGTAAAGGGTTCTAAAGCATGGATACGGCATAGTGTAACTGCGGCTTACGTTGATCTGACAGATGAATTTTGACCTTTACAAGAATTGGCTTCTCTCTGTGAAGCGCAAAATTATTGGATGCCAGTAAAATATATCCTTCCATATTTAACACGTAGAAATAAATATTGAAAATCTTGTGAGTTATATATGTTCGTAAAAAGCGTGATTCTGACGGGATTTATTAACATTTGTCAACCCCTTTTGTTAGCTTCTTATTAAATATTTCGATCATAAACGCGTAAGAATTACGTCTGCAGATATTGAAAATTTTTAAAACCTGATATATTTTGATGGATTAAACCAAAGATATAGCGACCTACAAAACCTGCTTCAATTGTATTTCAATTGACCCACTAACGTATGTTAATACTAAAAACGAAATCTTTCTTGTATGCACTCATCTTAAATGATTACATATGAAATTCAAATGAAAGTCTCTGTGGATATAAATGAATTTTTGCAAAATCTTTACTTAATTGTAAAAATGATAATTTCATTTTTTCTATAACCGCCCCGAAGATATATTCATAATGTCGATATGCTTGTCACTCAGGGGTTCTAAAAAGTTTATATAACTTTGAGCAGTAGCAAAGTCGGGTAGGCGTGTCTGTCTGTTTATCTGATAGTGCGGGATAAGTATTCTCCCGCTCGCGAAAATTAAAACATTGTCTTCAAATTTGATAAAACCTATGAAAGTTCTTGCAGAGAGACCCGTAATTGGAAATGAGCCAAATCGTTGAAAGAACCCGTTTATTGTAAAACATAAACTAAAAAAAAACTACTGTCAGGTTATCTTTGATGAGAGAAGAAATGAGATTTTCGCTGATTACTCATAAACTACATCTACAACGATCAAAGTCTCCACGTATACTACATAGAACAGTATGACCTTGCAGCGCTTGCACAACAATAGAAAAAATCGGCCATGCCCATCCAATGTTATAGAATATCGAATTTTAATTTTTTCCAATTTCTCTTTTACGTAAGGGTAGTGAGTGTAAGAGCTTGGTTGTATACTCATTTCGTTTTTTAATAATGTATGTAACACCCGGAAGGAGTCTTCAGAGACCCTATAAAGTATACATATTCCCGATCAGCGTGAAATTCTGAATTGATTAAGCCATGTCTGTGCGTCTGTGTGTCTGTGTGGTGTTTGTTTTTCGCAACTCTCCTCGTCGGAAAAATGAAAATATCGACTTCAAATTTGATAGACGCATTAGAAGTTTTTCCACGCATATTGATATTGAAAAAGTCCAAATTGGTCAGAGCAAAAGCCCGCAATAGAGAACGCAACTCCGTTTTTCTTTCCAAAAATTTGTGGGTTTTTGCTCCCTACTCCGAAATTATAAAAGTTAGGAGATTGAAATTTTCCACAGTTACTTTACGAAACACTCTAACCTTTGCGTGGAAAATTGGAAGAAACGGGCTATGCCCACACAAATTTTATTTTTTCCCTTCTTTGCGGTTTTATGCTTATTTATCATAACGCAAACAAGACAGAGCGTTTAAAACTACTGTGCAGATGCCTAATAATGGGCTACTTCTAAAAAGAGGATGGCAGACACCGCGATCAATATTTTTTTAATAATACCAGCGCTATGGGTATCAAATAAAAGAACTTGGAAACTAGAGTGCGAAAAGTATGACGCTGGGTGTGCGAGATTCGGCTCCCGCCAAGTACAACTTTTTTACTTGTCTTATTTGTTTTTGATTTCTTTTAAATATAAGAGAATACGATATAATAAGATCAACTAAGATCAATCTAATATCAACATCCTTAAACCGGTTTATCACCAAGCCCTCAGAGCAAGTTGTTATGCTTTTCGGACGACGCCCATAAAAAATATTATAATTGAACCTGGTCTCCCAACTTTAGAAAATAGACTTTATGAATTAAAAGCTAAAATAGTCCCCAAGCTTCTTAATTCAAACAAATCTATTCTCG